>VURO01018463.1:17125-29472 GCA_015108175.1 Pelvicachromis taeniatus | reverse complement strand
AAATGAGAAAATATCATGGAGTGCATAAATAACTGAGCTGCTGAAGTGGGTATATAGTGCCGAATTAACTTAAAACAATTCAGCTTAGCCTTGACCGTCTTAGAAATCTTCTTTACATGCTTGTGAAATTTAAGATGTGAATCTAAAATTATTCCTAAAAACTTAAAATCTTTGACCTCCTTTATTTCTTCGTTCCCTAACTTGATTTTAAAATCATCAGATGAACTTCGTTGTTCACCCACAGCTAAACAGTTTAAAAGCAATGATGCCCAAAGGGAGCTATATGAAATCTTTAGTATGGAGCCATGCTGTTGGAATAAATGCAGAATGTGGTTTGACAATTTCTGTAATAAGCAAAGCCCTCCCTTAAAAAGACATCTGGGTGGCAGCATACGTGGTTTAATAACTGGTTAAGGATTCAAATGTTTTACTTATCAGGATATAATTATAATCATCTGGCCATTTTTACAGTGAGTCTTAAAATCAGGAAAATACTACCTCAGAAAAACACATGAATTAGCAGAAAATTTCTGTACATTTCTGTATGACTTTATGAGACTCTTAGATCACTGTGTGGAAATGTTGCCCCACTTTTCTTTACAGTGTTGCTTCAGTTTACTGAAGTCTGCAGGCTTCAGTAAACTGCAGAAGTTCATGCACAGTTCTCTTAAGACACTGCTACAGTATTTCAGTCAGGTTGAGGCCTTTGACATCGATTCTCTTCTTTTTCAGCCACTATGTTGTAGATTTGAGTTCACTGGGTTCACTGTCCTGTTGCTAAATCTTGCCAGCTACTATATACAAAATTATGTTCTTACATAACACACCACTTTTCGTGTAATACACTTGTTTAGAACACAGTGCTTTACCTTAAAAAAATACCCCTACCATTGTTTTCTGAGATAGCTTTCCCCTGTTAAATGTTTTTCCTCGGGCAATGGATCAGAGGAGATATGTATTTAAGAATTTTACCAAATTCAAGATACACACTACGCCATAATGTATGGAAATCTTGCAGGGATGGCAAGGTCCCCCATTCAAAAAGGCACATGTAAAGGCCCGTCTAATGTTTTTCAGTGAACATCTAAATAATTCCGAGAAGGATGGGGAGAAAGTTTTGTGGTCAGATGAAACATAAAATGAGCTTTTTGGAACCAACTCAACCCAGTTTGTTTGGAGGAAGAGAAATGATATGAAGTACAGAACACCACCCTAACAGTCAAACACAGAGGTGGAAACATTGTGCTTTGGGGCTGTTTTTCTGCCCAGGGTACAGGAGGACTTCACCACATTGAGGGGCAAATGGACAGGGCCATGTATTGTAAAGTCTTGGATCAAAAGCTCATTCCCTCAGCCAGAATATTGAAGCTAGGTCATGGATGAATCACCCAAAATATGGCCAAAATATACCATCATGGCAACCAGGTAGTGACTACAGACTACATTAAGGTCATGGGAGTGGTGCCTCTGTATCCCTATCCTGTTTAGAAAATCAGTGGAGGGAGTTGAAGCTTCGAGTTCCTAAGCAGTAGCCAAGAGACCTACAAGATCTAATGAGTTTCTATGAAGAGGAGTGGGCCAAAGCCCCTCCTGAAATGTGGTTAAGCCTGGTGACCAACTACAAGAAATGTCTCAGCAGCAAGGGTTTCCCCCACAACTACCGAATCATGCTTTGCTTGTGGATCAAATACTTAGAATTTAATTATGGTTGATATTCTGTCTCTCTCCATTAAAATGAAGCTACCATAAAAAAATAGAGACTGTTTTTTGTTTTGTCTTTTGGAAGTGAGCAAACTTGCAAATTCCGCCGGGAAGTAATAATTTCTTAAGAAATTCTTAGACAAAATGCAGAAACTGCATGGAAAAAACAATGCTCATCTTTCAGTAACTTGTAGAAACACCTTTAGCAGCAAATGGTTTCTGTATGACTTGATTAGACAGTTGGATCACTATGGGGAAATGTTGCCACTCTTTACAGTGTTGCTTCAGTTCATTGTTTTTTTTTTCATGCACAGCTCTCTTAATGTCCTGCTACAGTATTTCAGTCAGTTTGAGGCCTGGGCTTTGACTGGGCCACTTCAACATCTTTTTCAGCCACGCTTATTTAGATTTGCTGCTATTGTCCTTAGATTTGCTTGGGATCATTGTCCTGTTGCATGACCCACTTTAAGTTAAGCTTTGGTTGTCAGACAGATGTCCTCACATTTGACTCTAGAATATTTTGGTATACAGAGGAATTCATGGTTTACTCAATGACTACAAGCCGCCCCTCCAAATCAACAACCTGCCTCCATCATGACTGACGGGTGGAATGAGGTGTTTGTATTGTTATGCTGTGTTTGATGCAGTGCATAGTGGCCAAACATCTCCACTTTGGTCTTGTCTATCAAAAGCATATTGTTCCAGAGGTCTTGTAGTTTGTTCAGATGAAACATTGCAAACCCAAGTTGTGCTGTCATGTTCTTTTAAGAGACAAGAGGCTTTCTCCTGGAAGCTATTCTGAACAGGACATATTTTTTGCGTTTTTCTGACTGTGCTGTAATGAAATTTAGCATTTAAAATGCTACTGTTTCCGCAAGGTGCTTTAGATCAGTTATTCAAATGCATTTGATTAGCGGCACCTGGTTGCTACTTGTTTTCGACATTGTTTTCATAGATTCAACAAGGTGCTGGCAACATTCATCAAATCCATATTGACGGAATAGCATCACACAGCAGCTGCTAAATTTGTAGGTTTGTTCGCCTACAGAGAGGGTTCAGATACTTATTTTACTCAGTCCTGGATTTTAAAAATCTAGACTGTTTATTTCTTTGAAGTGAGCAAACTTACAAATTCAGGATCAAATAAATATTTTGCCCCCTGTGTACTACACTATATACAGTAACTCTGAAACCAAAGTTTGCAAAAAAAAGTGTTGTAAGCTATCTTTACTTTTTTTCAACATTTTGCTACAGAAAAGGGAAACAATGAAAGCGTTTCATTATTGCTACTTTTTAAATGAACTGCATTGCGAACCAAGACTGTTAAAACAAAACTGAAATGAATTTTCTGATA
Organism: Pelvicachromis taeniatus; assembly: GCA_015108175.1. NCBI lineage: Eukaryota > Metazoa > Chordata > Actinopteri > Cichliformes > Cichlidae > Pelvicachromis > Pelvicachromis taeniatus. The sequence goes on along the minus strand of VURO01018463.1, from coordinate 26,417 downwards.
GAAGACAAATTTAAAAACATACATACGTTAATGCTGTTAAACCATTGGCAATATCAATGAAGCACAAACATTATTTTGGTGGAGTCGACTTCCTTCTATAGACAAACAGCAAGTTCTGATGGCATAAATCATTAAGCGTTATGAAAGGTTGACTTAAGGTTGATTAGACAAATGTTCAGGAAATTATTGTAAGTTAGCATTATGAACAGAAACTCTTCTCAAATCTGTGGTAGCGAGTCAGGCTGAGCGAGACTGACATTATTTCCTTCTTCATTGTCACTCATCTGGCTTGCTTAGATGTTTTGTAATTTGCTCACTCAGGCTAAATTACTAGAGGAGATGGTGCAGCTTTTCCTTACTAATTAAGCCAGCAGAAGAAGAGACGCTGGCAGGTGTGGTTTTAGAAGCACAAACAGTATTTTTACAAGCCTTTAAGGCATTGAAAGGCCTGAACCTGAATATCTGCATGTTGCCTTTTAAACTTCCTGTTTTAGCGTTTGCTTATTTCAAGATCAATAGTTGTGATTCCTCAGTAGGCTAAAAGGGAAGAAGCCACCCACATGAAAAGGAACCTCGACATTTAGTCACTGTCACAACTAAAGTGACGCCACAAGTCAGACTTGAGAAAATTATATCACAACTTAGTAATGGTGTAGAAAAACGAGGAGGACAGGAACTCCAAAACACTGATATAAATTATCTGATGGATGCCCATTAAACTTATTGGATTTAAGATATTTTCCAAAAGAATAAAAGTGTTAAAATGTAACTCATGTTTAAGTTCTTATTTGGCTTTGGCCTGTGTGAATAACAGTGACTCCTCATGCAATAGGATTTCCTCAATTCTTATACAATGTGTAATGGCAGCGTCATAAGAACGACAGGCATGAGTTCATAATCTTAAAATAAACTGACCGTCAGAAAGACTGGTTGATTTGACTGGAGTAATAATGTATTGAATTTTTTCTTTTTAAGAAAGAAAGAAAGAAAGAAAGAAAGAAAGAAAGAAAGAAAGAAAGAAAGAAAGAAAGAAAGAAAGAAAGAAAGAAAGAAAGAAAGAAGGGGACCAGTGGTGCATCCATAGGTGGGGTGTAGGGTGGCACCGGCCTCCTCTGGTGTCTCATCCAGAACTAGTGCTATTTTATTTCTACATACTCAATCTCAATGTCAATCTTACAATGATTGATAGCATTGTTATATAACTTTTACTGAACTGTTGTTATTGTACAGTGCCACCACCAAATGTAAGGTTTAATGCCACAGCTGCCCTAATTTAGTATTATTATGTTATGCTGTTTTTCTACTTCTCCTGTGTACATATTGTTCTTTACTTGCTTTTGCTTACTGTTCTGATATTGGGGCAGCATGGTGTCTGAGTGATCAGCACTGTTGGTGCGGAGTTCAAATCCACCATCTGGTGGAGTTCTCCCCATGTTTGCATAGAAACTCTCCCGGGGACTCTCCGGGACTTCCTCCCAAAGTCCAGAGAGATGCAGTTAGCGAGGTTAGGTTAACTGTTGATTCGAAATTGCTCATAGGTGTGAATGTGAGAGTGAGTAATTGTCTGTCTCTCAGTGTTGACCCTGTGACAGACTGTCAACTATCCCATGGTAGCTAGGATAGACTCCAGCCCGCCTGCAACCCTGAATTAGATAAATAAAAGAGAAAAGATGTAAGTAATACTAATATTAATATATTATAAATAATAATATTAAAGTAATTAGTTAAGATCAGATAGTTTAATGTACATGATCATTCAGTTCCTTTTAATTTAAGTACTTCAAAGTATTTTGATCCTAAACATTTGAACCAATAGACCATCTAATCCGGATTATAACATTTACATAAGTAGAGTCTAAATCTCTGTTTTACCAGCTGCTAACTGCAAAATGACGTTTTTGTGAGGCATCACTTTTCGTGCACTTGAAAAATCCTGGAAACGTCTCCACTATTGTTTCCGACATTTTCCCTGTTAAATACTTTTCTCGGGGGAATACTTTTCAATTTTATGTCTAATTATAGACATGAAATAGAACAACTGTCATCAAATCCAAGGGAAACCACTGGAAGCACTTGGTGATGTAATTAAGGCACACCAAATATAAATTAGCAAAACAATGAAACCACTAAGAGGCTTTAAGAAAAAGCTCTCACGTTTTCTGGAGCATTTACCAAACTCCAGACTGAGATTTGATGGACTGTAAAGATTATAGCTGATGAAGATTTAGGAGGGGGGTCCCGGTTTGTTAGCCACCCACTGAGCCGGTCTCATGATTTCTGCATGACCGGGCTTTGTATCTGTTCTGGGCACAGTGCCTTTTGTTCTCGCTCCCTCGGTGGGCCGCCAACGGCGCCCGAACCAGCACAGAGCCTCTTTTCACCGTTTGCTCGCCCATCACTGCGCTCCGCACGCTCCCAGGAGCACGTTCCCCCCTCCCCTCCCCTCCCCTTTCTCTGTCTCTTCAGCTGAGCGGAAGCGTGGCTATGCCAGCGTTTCACTTGAAGTGATCGGCCCTGATCGGAAACTTTACGCATTGTGCTTTCGTCAGAAATGAGTAAGGTAGAGCAACGTGCCGCTGAGCGCGTCCAGATTTCTTTAAAACACACCCCGATAGGAAGGCGGACTTACTTTTGAGGATACAGAAGAGGTGTAGACACGAGGTTTATCCTAAAGATAACAAACCCAACAAAGCGGTAAAACTTTTTACTTTTAAACTTACTTTGCTGATTCATTTATGTAATTTATTACTGTAAAGAGATTTACTTTACTTGAACTTAATTCTTATATCCTTTTTGATACTGCTCGTATAAAAGTGTTAAAGTAGCCTGTTGTGTGTAAAACATTTTAAAACCTTAATCGGGATATCAATTCAGCATCATCTGGGGCTCCGTCGCACCACATGGGTTATTATAATACTCTCTGTACACATCACCGATGCGTAATTTTGTGCTTTGTATGGATAGGAAGTAAGGCAAGGCGGTCATTTGATCGGAAAAGATGAAGTTATATCACTTTCCTCACACTTTATAACTTTAAAACTGGGGAGCGAACAAGTGGAGGGTGAACATCGAGAGGGAGGGGCTTACTGTCATTGTGAGCACTAACAAATTCTCCACCACCACTGACAGAGTCACACAGTGCCGACAAGTGTCTCAGCTGCCTGCGCATAGAGTGATCTCCCCTACCAGAAATCATCAGAGGTATGTACTTTATAGCTCTTAATAACTGTAAGAGGCTTCAAGAGGCCGATTCTTTCCTTTGTAAACCTCAAGACCCATAATGATGCTGGATTTTGATCAGCATATGGTTAATGTGTGTGTTTGCTTTGCGTTTTGTTTTTTCAGGTTTTCCTGCTGACTGCTTGCACACTTGTGTGCTCATAAAGAATTAAGACTCCCGCTGTCCTTTCTGTGAACATCAAACAGCAGAGGTCAAGATGCAGCATCTGGATGATGACAAGGTGAACATCATACTCTCTCGCTTATGCTCTTGCAAAAGTGTTGCTAGTATTGTTTTCAGTGACCTTCATTTTAATGATCAGAAATCAATTGAAACCTTTTTGACAATGAGCCACATCCGTTATGCTGGAACGGATGCTGAGTTTCACCACCAAAAACCACCAAATGATGAGTTTACGTGAGGGAAGTCAGAGTGAGGTTTATACAACAGACCTCCTGGTTTTCTGTATTTTTCCATCTTGACAAAAGCAGGAGCGGCAGATGAGAGTTGAGCACTTCAGGACATGACTAAGAGAGTGTGATTGGGAGTCGAGACTGTTGGCTGGCGAGTCTGAACTTGAGCGTGTCATAGTTCCTAGTTTTTATTGCGTCCTGACTTGGAGAGAGGTGGGATGAGGGCAAACTTCCTTATAACAATAGCACAATGTTGTGATGCGTGCAGCACAGAGGAGTTAGTGTCATTGCTCATATAAATATAAATAAATAATAATGCACCTGCTTTCCTGCTACCTCTGAGCTTGCCCTTTTGCAAACCATTGCTGCAGATTCTCTTTTGTAAGACGTTTCTTGCAGTTACTTCTTTTTCATGGTTATTTCTTAACTTTTTTTATTTACATAATCTTGGACAGGGGAGATAATTGCAAGATAGCATGAATGTGGAAGTTGAGTTCTGCTTTCCGATTATTATTGTTATTATTTTAAGACAGGTGTCAGTGTAGTCTAACGGCGTGCACTTATTAATATTTTATTATTACATTTTTAATGCGAGAGGAAAAATCAGTAAGCGGTAAGACAGGAATTTATTAGAGTGGAGTTTAGAAGGTGAACTTCAAGCAGCTGCAGGCTGATAATACTTTCTTTTTTTTTTATTGAATCCTTAGTTGCAAACCAAAGTTGGACTAGTATGCAAATTCTACTCCACAGTCATATAAAAAAAAAAAAAATAGATATTGAGCAACGCTGGTGGCTCGGCTGCTGATGTTACTAGTAACCTACAAACAGCACATGCATAAACAAACATGTGAATGCATGATGGTGCAACTGCATGCCTCATGACAAGTTGATACAACCCTTATCAGCTGCTTTTGGTTGTAAGTTATGTAATGCTCCTCGCTCAGCTGGACACGCCCCAGTAAGAGGGTTTTTTTTTTTAGGGTGATTTTAAAGTCACATCTAAGGTAACGCACATGTTTACACATGCACCCAGGAGCACCCGCTACACAACAGCCTCCATCTCCTCCACAATCAGACACACATAACTCTCATTTGCTCTTCAGATAATGCAGTGCTAATGTCACTGTTATTCTCAAAAATGAGGTCACTTCCAACATTTTTACCTTTTCTTCCCTCTCATCTTCAATTCTTAGTTTGAATTAGAACTTATTGAAATTGTAATATTGTCTTTAGTTCACCAACGTATGTCCTATTTACTACCGCAGTTTTCTAAAAGCAGGCCTCTCTGCAATCGCGCAGACCACACACCTTCCTGTATGCCACAAATATCTAATTTCACCCTAACATTTGTACATTCAGCTTGTTTTAAGCAGTGATGTATCTTTGAGAAGCAGTGCAGCTTGATTGCAACTATCAGCCTCCTGGTGAAATATTGCTCCTTTCCTGCCCCGTCTTTATTTCGAGTAGCTCGTCAGTTCCTCTTGCACGCTGTTTCGTTCTGAGCCATGTGATGTTTAGTGATAACTACAGTGCACTGGATACGAGTGATAAGAACTACTTTTTCATTCTGTGCCATGTGGCAGTTTCAGATAACTACAGTGCACCAGCATTTTCCTGGTTTGGTGATAGTACAGACATTTGGGTTCCTGTAAAATTATAAGACTTGATAAAAGGGTTAACCACATGCAAAAATGGGCAACTGGTTTGAGGCAGTCTGCGGGCTGTTGTTTAGAAGTCAGGATGTTGCTAATATTGAGGCAGTCTGTTCTCAAAAGCTTTCAAGATGTTTAATCTATGCAGACAGTGATATCGTGTACAGTAAATGGACAAGTCTCTGTGTGCTTATCTTGGTAGGACTGTTTCTAAAAGTGTCTGTTTTTGACTTGACAAACTGTCCAAAACAGGCTCCTAATCCATCTGATGAATGTTTCACTGATGCTGCTTAGTCGAGTTAACGTTGCAGCAGATTTCGAAACTAGATGGATTAAACTTGATTAACATGGATTTCCTTTCATTAATGAGCCCGTTTGGACATTAGCCTTTGCTCATTAGATCGGAGACATGAAGGAAAGCTTTTGCAACAGTTCTTAGACATTGTTATGTAAAAGGATGTAAAGTCAAAGTGAAAGTTGGACCGAGAGTCCCTTTTACTCTTTATGCTGCCCACACATAGCATGACTGAAGTCACGGCGTCATTTAAATCAGTGTTCGGTTCTCTTTAGCTGAATGATTTTACATATTGAAAATGTCACTGCTGGCTCAAACTGTGCCAGTGTAAGGGATTAATGTGAGGTGTATTAGCTTGTTAGAATGCGCTAAGCCCATTTTAATTCTGAAACAAGCAGGAGCAAACACTCACAATAGGATTCAGACTTAGTCTCTCAGGGTGTCTTTAGCTACTTATCTGAGAAATACCTCAGAGCCACATATCATGGCGCTTCACTGCACTGCAGCGGGCCTACAGTTACTAATGCACCGATGTGAAAACAAGAAGCGAGAGCAGATGGAGAAAGGCTCATTGTTTGTAATTACCAGTGTGACCGTAAACAACGAAAGCTTTGTAGAGTCCGGAACAGGCCACTCAAACCGAGGGACTGATTAGACAGAGGCTTCATCTGCAATTTGTTGTGGCGATGGATCATAACTCTGTGTCTTCTTCTCTCTCAACAGCCCAAGAAGAAGTTGACACCTTACCTTCTCTACTGCGTTTCAACAGCAGTCATCGGCTCCCTACAGTTTGGCTACAACACCGGCGTTATCAATGCACCCGAGAAGGTGTGTGATTGATTGAGTTCATGCACAGTTTTTGCCACGTTTTCAAAGTGATAACGTGGCGCCTTTTGTATAACATATCTCATTCACCCATTCACACACGCACCTGTTTTCTAAGTGCTTCGTTTTTAACTTTCACACTCTTATTAAAAATCGGGAGCAACTAGGAGTTGCCCAACGATACTTGGCATGCAGACTGGAGCAACCAGGAATTGAACCATCATTCTTCCAATCAGTAGATGTACCTCCTGAATCACAGCCACCCCTACAGAGCCTTTAAAGCAGTCTGCACCGTTCCTACATTAATCATATATGTAGCCCTCTCATTTCCTCCTATTATTGCAGTGATGACTGAAATGGTACACAGTTAAGACACTTCTGGTGGTCAGTATTAACATTTGACTTACATGTCCGCTCTCATTTATATTATGAGGATGGTAAGAGCTATACTGCCCCCATGTGGAACAGTTAAAAACACCCCTAAGCGCCTCGACCTCTGTTAGACTTTAGTGATGTTTCGTGAAATAATAACAATCTTAACACTCCAACCTTTTTTTCTTTGTTTTGTCAGAAACTGCGCACATTTTTCACTAATGTGTCTCAGGACCGATACGGGAAGCCTTTTGAGCCACAGACAGTTACCCTGGTGTGGAGTTTTGCTGTGGCCATCTTTAGTGTGGGAGGCATGATCGGGTCCTTCTCTGTTGGAGCAATGGTTAACAAATTTGGCAGGTGAGAAAATCAAAGATAAACACTGTGGTGGTGGGACCAAACCGATCTACTACTGAGAGTGCGATACAGACTCTGGTTTCCCTGGTTGCCTATTTCACTTCTGTTTTTGTCTCTTACCACCAGGCGAAAGTCCATGCTGATGAACAACATCCTGGCTCTACTGGGCGGCGGTCTGATGGGACTGGCGACTCTGAGTCAATCTTTTGAGATGGTCATCATCGGCCGGTTCATCATCGGCGTGTTTTGCGGTCTGTGTACAGGTCTGACGCCCATGTACGTGGGCGAGATCGCTCCCACCGATGTCCGCGGAGCCTTCGGCACGCTGCACCAGCTGGGTGTAGTTATTGGCATCCTGGTGGCCCAGGTACGCAATCACGCTCGATACTAAACATGCAAACCGACATTTTAATCTTTTCCTTTTTATAAAAGGCCACATTCACGCTCAACAGATACCGAAATTTAGATGAGCATAAATAAATGAAACGCATCATGTTTTATAACCCGAACACTTTTTATTTTTATTTAAAGCAACACACTTTTTTTGCTTTTTTCCACCTCATTTCATCAAAACAGTGTCCTTCATCAAATGTCTCCAATCATGAATCATGAATAAATTTCACATGACAGAGTGTGTATATAATGGAAGAGGAAACAGACACTGATCTGATAAAAGGCAGTGTAGCTAAAAATGCTGGAGAGCTCACACTGGTCTGCACGTACCTGTGTGTGTGTGTGTGTGTGTGTGTGCATGTGTCTGTGTACTCATAGCTGAAAGAGAAGAATTTCATATACCAGGAGTAAATTGACTCAAATGGGTCAATTTAATGCACCTCATTCCCTCATTATTTTTGCTGTGTGTTCCTCAGATCTTTGGTCTGGAGTTTCTGCTGGGCTCAGACACTCTGTGGCCTCTGCTGCTCGCTCTGACTATCCTGCCTGCCGTACTGCAGACAATCATGCTGCCCTTCTGCACTGAAAGCCCTCGCTACCTCTTCATTGTTCTCAAACAAGAAGAGGAGGCTAGAAAAGGTCAGTCATAAGTCAGTTTGCATACTTACGAACCAAGTTGGCAACATCGGGTTAATGAGACAAACTCTGACTGATTTTTAACGATATGTGGGAAATTTTACTTTGTTATATAACGCTTTGAGCTGCTTTTTACTTACCTCCTCCTCTTCCTCTTTCTTTTATCTATTTTACTTTTTGTAGCTCTGGTGCGTCTGCGCGGCACTGAAGACGTGGATGATGACATTCAAGAGATGAAGGAAGAAGGGATGAAGATGGCCACGGAAAAGAAAGTGACCATCTTAGAACTGTTCCGCTCGCCAAACTATCGCCAGCCAATCATTATCGCTATTATCCTGCAGCTCTCGCAGCAGCTGTCTGGCATCAACGCTGTGAGTAAACGTCACATCCCATAATACAGCAGCGTGACAGGGATATAGTTAGCACATGTCAGACTGCATGAAGTGAGACAGCGATCTTTAAAGTTAGCCACAAACGCTTTTGAGCATTCACTGAAATTGCACAAATTTTTGACTAGCACGTAAGAAGATGTGCTTCTTGGCTTCGGGCAATGTTTGATTGGGTAGAATAATTTATGGTTGATTGGAAGAAGATAAGCACAGTGGTATTTAATAGCTATTTTGTTAATAAGGTCATGTAACCAGGCTGACTAAATTCATTAGCAGCTGCTGTGTCTGACCTGACAATCACAGTGAAGCACCCTGGAGCTAAAGGCTGCAACATTAACACTCATGACCCATATCACTCACCAGAAAGAAGCTGGCGCAGTTTTACATGCTGCTACGTGAATCATTTTCTTTGCGTAACCATCCCAGAAAGTGCATTTATCAGATGTTTTATAGTCAAATGACTACACGTGGAGATTTCCACTCAACTCCGCACTGTATCCTTGCACTCTCACCGCTCTCAGCAACCTTGTTTCCGGCCTCAGCAGGAGGAAAGAAACTGTTAAAGCAACTGTGTGACTACTGTAGCTGCTGAGCATAAAGGAGAATTGTGTTACAAGAGAATCAGATAATATATCAGTGGTTAGTGATGAGGCAAAAAAAAAAAAAAAAGAAAGGAAAAAAAATAAATAAAAAAAAAAATAAATACAGGAATAAAAAAAAAAAAAATAAATTTATTATAA
>VURO01018463.1:0-17105 GCA_015108175.1 Pelvicachromis taeniatus | reverse complement strand
CTGAATGTAATAGAAAATAAATACAGGAATGAATCAGCAAATAAACAAATAATTACAAAAACTTACAATTTAATGGGAAATTGTTTCACTTCTTTTCATGTTGCTAGAATATGCAAGTCTTGCTCTAAATCTGCACCATCAATTTTAAAAGGAGTGTGTTTTTTTTCTATACTGATGCATGTGCAGTGAAATCATGTTCTGACCACTTATTATTCATCAGAATCAATATTAACGGACTTTTCCTTCATCTCCTCTTTCAGGTCTTTTACTACTCCACAGGCATCTTTGATACCGCTGGTGTATCTGAGCCCATCTACGCCACCATCGGCGCTGGAGTCGTCAACACAGTGTTTACTGTTGTCTCTGTAAGTGTCTAACTGCACGTGGGTGGTTTAATTATACCAATGCAGATTAAATACTATGTTGAATGTCAGTCGATAATTGCGTTTCTTTGAACTCCAGCTCTTCCTGGTTGAACGTGCGGGACGCAGGACGTTGCACCTCATTGGACTGGCCGGAATGGCCATCTGTGCCCTGATCATGACCATATCCCTGTCCTTAGTGGTGAGTTCCTGATTGTAAAATAAAAATGAGAAGCCAGCCTGATGCTGCTGCATTACATCTTTTCCTCATGCTCTTTGTTTCTTTCTCTGAGCAGAAGACCACCCCATCTCTAAGTTATCTGGCAATAGTGGCTGTGTTTGGCTTTGTTGCCAGTTTTGAGATGGGTCCAGGTCCCATCCCCTGGTTCATCGTGGCTGAGCTCTTCTCCCAGGGGCCCCGACCCGCTGCCATGGCTGTCGCTGGTTGCTCAAACTGGACTGCCAACTTCCTGGTGGGGCTGGGTTTCCCTAGACTAGAGGTATTTTTCACATTTATCATCCCTGCAGCAAATGTTCACATGTACACACATCTACAAATATTAGCCGTCTTGCAGTTTGTCTCATAAAAAACCTTTTGCTTTTCTCAGGAAATGTGTGGCCCTTACGTCTTCATCATCTTTATGATCCTCCTCATCCTGTTCTTCATCTTCACCTACCTACGAGTTCCCGAGACAAAAGGGAGGACCTTTGATGACATTGCACAGGGATTCGCTACCAATGCGGGAAAACCCACGGTGCCCGATGCAGTTGTGGTTGAAAACAAAGAGCCGACACCGATGTCCCCCACGGAAAAGGTTCCCATGGTGAATCTTCCTTCAGAAGCAAAATGAAAAACTGTAGAAGATACGAAGGAAGACTTAGGGTGCAACAAGCCAGACAAACATGGGCCTTGCACATAGCTAGAGTAAGAGTTGCATTATTATATATATTTTATATTTATAAGTTATATTCCATAAGTCAGAAATAATGAAAAGTGTGTGTTTGGAAAAAGCCATTTCAGTGAACTAATAATTCAAAAGTTTTAGTATTTTTTTTATGTGTGTTTTTAAAGTGCCTTTTTAAAAAATAAAAGAGTGTATTTAAAGACCCCCCCCCCTCCCCCCACCGCACTAGAAATGCTTAATTAATGGACAGAATTCCTCTTTAATCCTGCCTTAAACACGAGCCACACTTAAATGAATTACCAGTATTTAAGGTTTGTTGACATTTCCGGTGCCAGCTTCCATCCTTTTTTACCTTATAAGAGGATCAGCATATGTTCTGTGTGAGGTCTTCAGCTACCCTCAGTGTTAAAAGGTTGCAGGATTTGGGGGTTTATGTATTGAGGTCAAGCTTGAAAAGCCGGTTTTGGAGCTCGGTTGTTTGACCCAAAAAAGAAAAGATTGACTTGCTGTCCTGTCTGAAATGCCTTGTTGCCTGTCTTGACTAGGCAGAAAAAAACCCCACTGAGGAGGGTTTAGCAGCAGTTCCTCTCCACTTTAGGTCCATATAGATTTCAAATATATATATTTATGCATGTAGAAACCAAGACTTCCTCTCATCCAGCAGTAGTGCCACATCCCCTGACAGCAGAGGATGTCTCCGCTTGTGCGCTGTTTGTATGCGACAGCATTTGTGCTGTTCTGTAAGCCGGCGCCGTCTGCATCAAATGTAATATTTGTATGAGGATGAGAGAGATGTAGTACTGCCAAGCCTGAACAAAGCCTCTTTAAGGCGTCTCAAAAAAACAAAAGCTTACCTCTTTAGTTTGCAGATTTCACTGCAGGGTACAAAACAGAATGAGAAAAAAAATTTGCTGTTGTTTACAGCTCAGATTGGATTTCAGAAACTCAGGTGGCTAAATGTGTATGTTACAGCTCCTAACTGTTACAGCACAGAAAGGATATTTATCCACCACTGTACTTGAAACTCTTTCCACATCTGTAGTGCATTTGAGAGAAGCAGCTATTGCAAAGTAGGTCGTGAAATAAAATACAGTTTTTAAAGCAGTGTTTTACAGTACTTTCTAGTGTGAAACTGTTACCTCATTTGAGGGATGTGTAGAAGCACATTACAGTTTATTAATAACTAAACACACATCTCAGTCAAAACAAGTCATTACACACGCTAGATGATGTTGAATTAAAAAAAAAAAACACTATGTGAATTGTATTTATTTTAGAACCGAAGTGTCATTGTATGCATTTGTTTCTAACTGTTTTGAAATGATGTGTATCTATTGTAAAGGCTCCAGTGCACACTGCACACTGATCAGCTGCTGCAGTATGATGTGTCAGTGTTTGCATCAGAGCAGCATCTTCTTCTGGGTGTGCACAAACTGATGAGCTTAGCAGGGTTTTGTTAGCACTTGGGCAGTAGACTACTGAATAATGATTGTGCATACTGTTTGTGCCTGTTACATGTAACTATGTGGCATGTGCTTGGCAGGTGTAAGGTTTTCACTTTTCCCGTGAAACCTGTTACTTCCACCTTGATTTTTCTTGCACTCTGCACTCGTAGCGTTACTGTATCAAATGCAGTTGTGCTGCTTTGTAGTTTTCACGTTTTTGATATGTATATTTTGCTTTTGTTGTGTCTTTTTTGTTTGTGTAAATAAACAGAAGCAATTAGCCAAGTTGAACACGTGTCAGAGTTAGAGATGACCTTTGCTGCTCTGCTCTTCGTGTGAGACACTTGGCTTTAAGAAACCAAGAAGAAAAAGTTTACACATTTCAAGGGAAAAGCGTCGCCTGACTAATGAGCGTAAACATTATAAGTTTTGTAAGTTTATAAGGCCACAAGTCAAAGCCGGTTAGTTATCATGAATGTTTAATGATAACTGCCGCTCTGTGGTAATCCGTCGGGCAACCACTTCTCCACTGCAGCATTTCCTTCTCTTTTCGCTGTGGAAAAACCTCAGTTAGCTGTGAGGCGCAATATTACAACACAAGCCAAGAGTGCCGCTGTTGATGAACCTGGTTTAAATAATACATTTGTGTGTTGTGTTGACATTTTTGTTATGACCTCAAAAATCAAATCAGAACACGCAGAGGGAACTTCCTGTGATCTGTTTTTAAATCACTGATCTCGTGTTTGCGAGGTCACATCCAAAGGGACTCGCTTTTCAGAATAGCAAAAAGACACTGATTACTAAGCTTCATTTAGAATTTGCTCGCAGACAAAAACGAGAGGCGAAGCTGATATTAAAGGTTTTTGTCATTAGTATTGTAATACATTATCCGTCTTCAGTTTAAGCTGCGATCATGGCTCAAATTTCCATAATGCTTTGAGAGATGAAGAGTCTGCTGAGTACCTGTGGGCTACAGTTTTTTTACCCCCCACTATTTGTTTACGTGCCTGCATCACACTGCATTCATTAAAAGCTGTTAGTGACCCCAGTTTTCCCTGATTTCTAAGCAGATTAATCATTTATTCACAATAATCAGAGCCACACTGAATCAGGTCTGTGTGACAGACTAAGCCACATACCTGTGCTCCAAATGGTGATCTTATTGCTAAGCACCTATGTGGACAACTAGACTGAGGTTGAAATTGGTGCCCAGTTTGATTCCATGAGGATACACAAATCCCTCGGATGTTGTGTCAGAGGGCCATCTGGCATAAAAATCTGCTAAATCCAAGATGTAGAGCTTCCTGCTCTGAGTGAAAGCTGAAATGGCCTTTTTCATTTTTTTGCTTATATCAACATTTTTCTGACGATGGACAGGACAAGCTTCAATCTGACTGATGGCTTTAGCTCTAAATATAATCTTCCATTTTTTGTTTGGCTTTACCTTGTGTACCTCAGCCCCTCGAAGAAGCACGCAGCCTTTGGTAAGGGGCCCCCCGGCTGGCTGGGAATGGGGCCATCTAACTGTGTCAAACCCACACAGAACATCTCCCTGCAAGAGTCCACGGCAGTTACTCACAGCAGTGAACTGGAGCATGAAAGCCCATCAACAAGCTGCAGTAATGCAGGCTGGCCAGCTAGTGGCGTGCACAGACCAGAAGGGCTGCTCAGCTGTGTGTGTGTGCCTGAGTGTGAGTGCGTGTCTACATACTGTCTGGATGAGCTGTCTTACAAGGCGAGGAGTGTGTCTGAGAGACTTGGGGTGGTGGTGGAGGGGGGTTAGAGCATGAAGCCACATGAAGGATGGCGAGCGTCCAAAAAAACATGTCTAAATTATATTCACTTTTCATATAGGCTGAGCTGAGTGAGCTCAAGAAAAACAGCAAAAAAGAAGTTGGTCACTCTCGCATGCCACAGCTTAAAAAAATGCGGGTTAGCACAGTGTCTACACATGAGACGGATGCCACAGTCTACCGGGCGGTGTTGTAACGGACGCCGTTAGTCGTGTCTAGACAGCTGTTTTAAAGACCAGAAAAACTTGTTTATTAATTTTCTCCCTTCGCTCTCTCTTGCTCTCCGTCACTCTCTTGTTGTCTCTTCTCTCTGTCTTTGTTTCTCCCTAACAAGAAAAAAACCCTCTTTCCCACTTTCCTTCTCTCACTCTTTCTCTCCTCCTGTCTCTGTGACAACAGTGTTTTGTTTACTTCCTCACTTGGCAGCGTACTTATTGTATCTGCTGCTCTGTAAATATTTTTCTGCTTCCCTCATCCATTCATCCATCCACCCCCCATCCTCTCTCTCTCTCTCTCTTTCTTAGATAAAAGGAGCAAACAGACTCCACCCCCCTCTCCACCCCCCCACCTCTCGCTCTGTCACACACACTCACTCTATCTCCCTCTTTCATACTCTCTCCCTCCCTCTCTCCCTGTCAGTGTCATTCTGTAGTGGAGATGTGGAGTGTCTTTCTGTCTCTCTGTCTGTTTTTCCAGCCTAACTCAGCTGAGGAAGGTAAGAACCAAACTTTTGATTGCATTTATTTACATCAAACCTGTGACTGAACGCGCGCGCGCGCGTGTGTGTGTGTGTGTGTGTGTGTGGTTATAGAGCTTCATGGCGTGTTTACACAGCGCTCTCATCAAGTCCACAAGTGAAGGATGGGCACTTAGTATGCAACTGTTATAGCTCTCTAAGAACAAGCTTCTGTGAGAATTAATGGGACTTTGACAATGTGTGAAACTGTGGCACATTAGTCCGCCACGCTACAAGTCAGTTCAAGCCACCCTGGATTATGAGTCCTCCACCTGCACCCTGGGACCCCCTGAATAATTACCACCTTTACCCCTGCTTAGACAGCCCTTAGTTTTCTGGGCTCTGTATTGTGTCTCAAAGCAACTGTGCACGTGAATATGCATGCAGATGCTTGTGTGCACCACGGTAGAAGCACATCAGATAGTAGTTTGTTGGCATGGAAGGGCCAGGTGTGTGCCAGGACCTATCAAGCTCCGGCAACAAAAGAATATGGAAATAAGGCTGGAGACAAATGAATAATAAGCCGCATAACCCCTTCTCTTTGCTATGCACTCGGTGACCTCCCACCCCCCTCCCGTGTCACTCATGATCTCATGGATGTGACAGCCACAGACCCCCTCTTCTTCTTATCAATGGCCCCCCTTTTCATTCCTTTTGCACCGGTGTCCTTAAAGAATGTCTCCTGTTTCTCCTGTTCTCTGCTGGTAACTTTTAATGGTTTGCTTACATAAATGGAAAGAATGTATGCCTTAAAAAGTGCAAGACTGAGTGACTGTTTGTGTGTGTGTGTGTGTGTGTGTGTGTGTGTGTGTGTGTGTGTGTGTGTGTGTGTGTGTGTGTGTGTGTGTGTGTGTGTCAGAGAGAGAGAGAAAGAGAAAGAGAGCGAGTGACAGACAGTCTGAAAAAGATGGATAATTAAGTGAGACTCCATCTATGAAGTGTTCAGTCAGATCGGAGTGGGCTGACTTGAGAAACCTGCAAAAACATGATGACTCAAACTGCCTTTGTGTGTGTATATATATGTGTGTGTGTGTGTGTGTGTCCATATGTGTGTGGCTATAGGTGCATACATGCCTTTAGATTCTGCCTATACATAGCTCCCGCTCCTACACCCTGTCCCCAGCACTAGAGAGGGTGTCAGCAGTCAGCGCGCAATTACTTTCAAAGGATATGTCTCCTTGTTGCTGCACCTGTTCACGCTCATCTTCCTTTGGCTTTAGTTTACTGCGAGGTGTGTGTCAGTAATAGTCTGTTACAGTGGTAACTTATATGTCAGCCTCACGGCGTGGATTCGAGCCGCACTTGTAACAGATGGCTTGGACTAAGATGAGACAGAATGACAGCGAGGAGAGAGGCCGGGCAGTGTAACAAGCCCATACTGACTCTGTGTAATTGAAACAGAGCTCGACATAATACAGTATTAACCCAATAGCACGGGCATCTCTATAAATCCACATGAACTAAAACATTCAGTTACATCGTGAATGGACGGTTTGGCATCTGCCTCGGCTTTCATCGCAGTAAATGACGTCTGGACCGACTGGATATAGCTGCATGTTAACTATTTTTAAAGTCGTTCTTTCTATTGTGAAATGTGAGCCATCTGCTTTTCAAGTACACTATATCTGCATCAAAAATACGTATTATCGTCTGTTTTTAGATCACAAGATATGAGGAAGTGTCTTTTTTTTTCAATAGTTTCCTCTGTCCTAGGTTAAAAAAAAGCTAAATCTTTGCCGCTTCACATGAAGACAAATCACAAGAGGTGTGAGCGACAACTGATTTGTGTCTCTCAAATGCAGCCATGTGTAAATGTTGCTCCATTCGCCCACATGCACTGTTGATGTGGACCCTCTAAACTGTACGAATCTGTGTCGAGGATTGCGTGTTCACTTTGGATTAACACCTCACACTGAAGGAAGGGCCTGAACAGGAGACACACCTGATGCCCCTCCGGCTCTTTCCATCATAGCTGAGCGGAGCTGCAGCGATGCTCACTGAACTATGCGGTTCCAGGAATTAACCTCGCACTGTTAGTTAAACTTGTGTCATACCTTGAAAAGGTAATCTCTCTCTGATTATCACCAGATGGCAACAGGCTGCTGAAAAATCTATAGACTTTCTATTTTAACGACAACATTAATTGATGAATTCGTGCATTTCTCTCAGCATAAAATAAAAATGTTCTTCTATAATTCTACTTAATGACATTTATAAAGAAAATGCAACTTTTTTTACTCCTTACATTTAATTCAATTCCATTTTATTTATATAGGTCCAAATCTAATACGTATTGTAAGGTAGTATTGTAAATAGGTGACAATATTACAGAGAAAACACCAATCATCAGACTACACCCTATGAGCAAGCACTTCCCAACAGTGAGAAGGAAAATCTCAGTTTTAACAGGAGGAAAGTAGGCTCAGGGAGGGGCGGCTATTACCCGCAATCGGTTGGAAGCGAGGATGGGCGGGGCCTATCACAGCCATCATAGGGTGAGTGGACAGGTTGTCAGTCTATCTAGATTTTACAAAAAAAAACAACCTTATAATCTTATAAAATATATAAAACTTGTATAGAAAGACTTTGCTTCTCTCAGCACCCTTCTCATGTACCTCGCCTCTGTCACACCAGTGTGTGAATGTGTGTGCGAATGACTGAATGTAGTGTAAAGAGGGTCCTTAATGACTATGAAAAGCGCTATACAAATGCAGTTGTTTGTTTGTTGTTTGTTTGAATCTACCACTAAACTACACCAGCAGTGCAAAAGTATAAAAAGCTGCTGTCTCCCTGTTGGTTACGTTTTGAGTTGGGTATCCTTCTCCTTCTTTTTTCAGCTGCTCCCTTTAGGGGTTGGCATAGCGGATCTTCTCCTTTCATCTCACCCTATCCCCAGCATCTGTCACACCAACCCTCTGCATGTCCTCCTTCTCTACATCCATCATCCTTTTCCTTCTATCTTTGTCCAGTATATCCACTATCCCTCCTCTGCACATGTCCAAACCATCGTAGGCTTTCCTCTCTAACTTCATCTTCTCATCCCCCTCTATCTTCAGCCAACAGTAGCACAGTTTCCACCAACATCCAAGTTATAATTCCAGCATTCAGATTTTTGCACTGTTGCATTTTTTGACTGTTTTGATTTCTTCATGTTATTTTGCTGCTTTATGTTCAGAGTGAAATGTCTCATCTTGTCACTTTGTTGGGTTCTTTTGCTTTTGCCTGTTTACCATTGGAAGTTGTTGTTACCTATGTCTGACTTTGACTTTTACCTCCTTCCTGTGACTGTCGTTATTCTCTGCAACTATTTTTGGGTTCCACCAGCCTTGTCTTCACTTCCCTTATTACCCTAGAGTATAAACAGCCCCTTAGTCTTTAGCATCTGTGAATCTCCCCTCTTGTGCTCTCTGTTTTGCCTGGCTCCCTGTGATGGACTTTTGGCTATTTTGCTTTTTAGGAATTGCACTGCCAAATAAATAAAGGTCCATTTTTGTCATTTGGTGTCTGCCTGGAGTCCTACATTTTGGTCCTGCTTTCAAATACTATGACAGCTACATGATTACAATGCTGCTTACACACTGATGCATCAGTATTATGGATGTAATGATGTAAGAGGCCATTTTTCTGCACGTAAGTTCCTTTTACCTTGATATTTTAAGTGCATACTGCTGATAATAAGTCCATCTAGCCACTCTATACACACTGCTTTACTGCTGCTTTAAATTAAATAAAGGACATGAATCCTTCTTGAAACATCAGACTGCATAAATTTA
The DNA here is from genome assembly GCA_015108175.1 of Pelvicachromis taeniatus. NCBI lineage: Eukaryota > Metazoa > Chordata > Actinopteri > Cichliformes > Cichlidae > Pelvicachromis > Pelvicachromis taeniatus. The sequence goes on along the minus strand of VURO01018463.1, from coordinate 8,091 downwards.
AAGCCATGTTGACATTCTCACTCTAAGGTCATCTGGGCCATCTTTCCTGCTGTCTCTGGTTTTAACTGCGTATTAATTAGGCAGAGTACCCTCCCTATCCCAGGCGTAATAAGCCACTCTTTCAGGACATGATCAACTAGAGAAAGTGCGATAAGAAAATAAATGGCATGCTTGTCACAGTGGGAGCGCTACAGAACGGATGCTGCTAAAAGCCCTCAGCAGCTTCTTGCGCTGTCCTTCCATCCCGCATGTGCACTGGGCTGCAGTAACCAAGAAATCATACGCCGGTGGGAAGCGGAGGGCTCAACATACCCATCATTGACACTACAACACTTAACTGTGACCCAGCTTTATTTTTAGTTCCAGCATGCTGAGAGCTCTGTAATGACATTAGGCCACTTTTATTAAAATGAATGACACATCTGCCATTTGTGATATAAGAGGTTCAAGCCCTCAGACGGCGGAGAGCCAAGACTCTCCGCTTTGAGCCAGGCAGTGTCGTGGCAGATACAGTCACAGATAATACGCCTGTGTGGACGGGCAACGAGTTAGAGCCAAAAAAAATTACTAAAAGATGAACACATGGCATGGGCCGCTACAACACTGGAATGCAGTTTTGAATTTCACATTAAAGCGGCTGCCTGGCAGATTGGGTGCTGGCACCAACCGAACGGACAGAGAGCTGAGTTAGGCTGTTGAAGGCTTCACTAATGAGAAATGGCACAGTGGGTTTGAATTAAACTGATCTCTTGCGTTCCTTCATCTGACAGCGGGCGGTGAGGGTTGAAGGTGGAGAAGGTGATATTTGTGGCTTCTGTTTTTGGTGGTAACTGGATATCTATTAATGGAGAAGTCAAGGTTGTTTCGAAGAAGATTTTACGCTTTTGTCTTTGTACACATTACTCCACTCGAGTGAATTATTAACCTCTTAACAATCAGCATGCCACTAGCATGGTTACAGTCCCCCACTTTTTATAGTACTTTTACTTATTTGGATCAAGTTGAAAACATTTAAAATAGAAACTGTTATGTCAAAATAATTATATGAAACTTTATTTGAAAGTTTACATCTGTCTATTTAACAAAGCTCAACTTTGACTCTAACCCTAGTACTCGTCGTACTCTACTGTTGACCTGGTGGATGAGTAAAAACTTCTATCACGATTGCTTTTGTCTTTCCAAAATGTTGAACTTATTAGAGTAAAATGCACAAGTGAAATATTTCTAATCTGATCAAAGAAGATGAGAAAGTTACACCTGAACGATACCTCAGTAGTAGAGTTGCCAACATGTTTAATCGTGTGCTGGTTGAGGATGACGTTTAGTCATATTTCTACATGTCAAATAGGTTTTTCAATTATGACATACCTATGGCACAGATCCATCCATTCATTTTCTTCTGCTTATCTAATTCAGGGTTGCTGGAGCCTTTTCCTGTTGTTACAGGGTGAGACGCAGGGTGGCATGGCAGTGTGGTGGTTAGCACTGTTATCTCTTAGCAACAAGGTCCTGGCTTTGAATAAAGATTAAAGGCTTGCTGCGTGGAGTTTGTATGTACTACCCGGCTTCCTCCGCAGCCCAAAGACCTGAATGGGGTTACCATAGGCAACCTCAGGTGTGAATCTGAACCTAAACACAAAAATATTAAATTACGATTAGATGCAGATATAAAGGAAAAGTGAATATTTTTATTTTATTAGGATATACCTTTATCTGCTCCTCACAATACTAAGGTTAGAAAATTGATGCCACCTTCATTTCTGCACTGCAGCCATTAAACCAGAACCTGTAGATGTTCACCTTAGCACCACACAGACACACAGGAAACTGCTACCTTGACCCTGTAATACAACATGCCAGACACACAGTATATCAACCCTAAAAGATCTAGCCATGCAATATAATTTCACAAATTCTTTGTTATGAGGTTTTGAGAACTGGTACCTAGATTTTACCTACCTTCCACCTTCATTGCTAAGCTAAGCTAAGTGGCTGTTTGTGTCTCCTATTTAACACCAGGCATAAGAGTAAATCTCCTAATTTAAATTTAGTTTGCCTACAATATATTTAGTCATATATTCGTTACCACCTTCAGATTTGGAGGCCTTTGTCGGACCGTTTCTGTGACTTTCTGAAACTGACAATACAATATTCTCACCCACTTCACACTGTGATTGGCCAGCTATGAAGAAGTGTGAAAGTAAGCTGGGTTTGAGTTTCTTTCCCAAGCTTACTTTTTTCATTTGTTACAGCTCTTTGTGGCACTTTTAGTGTGAAGAACAAAGTGAAACACTATGAGTCCCTTCCAAGAATGTTGAGAGACCCATTAACGTCACCGTCTTGGTTTTTGGAGCCAGAACTGACTATATTTAGAGTGCTAAGTTATCAAGTACCGCTTGCGAGCTAGCTTGATTAGCACAGTTCATCCATAGACTGTATGGATACCTTAAAGTTACCTGATTAGTGCAAGCTAACAAATAAATAAAATATTAGGATTTCACTCATCAAAACTGGAGCACAGACTTCTTCTTAACTGTCAGATAATTGTTCGGAAAACATGTAAAAGGCACCAACAGCACAAACACAACAAAAGTCCAATTTAGTTAGTCGAGGTGACACATTGGCTGCATAACTGGAAGAAAAATAAAAACAAATACAAATTAAAAAGGTAAATTACTGGAAAAAAAAATCCATCCAGCTGTTGTGTTTTGCACCAGCCTGTAACATGTTTATTTCAGCTCTAACTCTGGATATTTTAACACAGCGTCTGTGAGGATTCAGTCACTTTTGGAGCCAGCCTCGAGTGGCCATTTGAGCTGCACTTTTTGGCACTTTGTGCTGGCTTCGTTTTTTCAACTCCAGTGGTTGCTGCTTGCCACCATCCCACTGATGCCTGTTATTTCAATCTGCCTGCGAGCTTGTCTGAACAACTAAAACAGGTTTTTATTCCAACAAGATTGACAGAAAGCAAATAACTGTTTTTCCCAAGAAGTCAAACTATAATTTTAAAATCTTCAGGCCTGCGAGTTTTACCTTAGCAAACATGCTGTAATCAAGGCAGAGAATCCGTTGTTTTGATGTGTCCTCCTACCTGTACCTGTTGCTGCCTGCATGTAGGGATTGATCATCTAACCTGGTTGTTTGTGCTCTTTGGTGCAGCTGCACTTTCATTAATTTTTTTGTTTGATAACTCCCTTTGACATGTGCATGCTTATTTCTGGAACACGTTAATCCCCTTCCTTCCTTTCCTCCAACCTCCTCCTGCTCTCTTTCTGACTTGGCGTATCACTCTCGCAATGTGGTTGTTTGTAATGAGGGTTTGGTAAGGGCCTTGTCCTTGACTGACTGTCTGTGGGAGGGAGCATCTGGAGTGTATCAAGAAAGGGCGGAGATGGGTGGATGAGTGGACAAAAGACAAAACACAAGCTGACCGCTGCTCAAAACGCTTGCAGGCACTGTGGGAATTTTTTTTTTGAGTGTGAGAAGTGTGTGTGTGTGTGTTTCTGTAACGTGTTGTTACCTGTGAGCACGCTGACTATGTCTTCTCTGCTGGTGCATTCACTTTGGTGTTAACGCATAATTTACACTCGGATCCCTCTAGTATGCATTAATATTTACAGCAAATTTCTTTGCAGAGTGAGTCAGGAGGGGCTCTACTGCCTTGCAAAATTTGGCGTTAAAGTAGCATACATCTGCTGTCAAAGAGGCGTGACATGAACAACGGCACTACACTTAGCGCTGGAGAGTGTCGGTGTATGCATGGCTGCACAGAGAGGAAAAGTGTTGGACTCAGAGAAATGGATGGAGAGAGCAGAGAGGGTCACTCAGCTGAAGTGAGCACTCCAGTGGCGGAGGGGACATTCATGAACTAATGCAGGTCACCTCTATAACAAGGCAGAAGAGCATTTACACCCACACCGTGGACAGAAAGAGAGGGGGAAAGAGCAAAAGAAACACATTCATATGCCCAAACACAATCCCGCCAGCCTCTTCTTTCATAATGACGCTTTGTCTACTATATTGTCTCCCTCTTTTCTCTCTCTGAGTATCAAACCACTTTCCACACAAACAGCAGAGCTGCCATCAGTAACCGAGAAGAGTGTTTCTCTTTATCTGACAGACCCTACTGTCACATTTTGGATGAATAATACACACATGCAGAGAGGAGGAGGATACAAGGGACAAAATGGAGGTAGAGTTATCGAGCAGAGCGAGTTAAAAAAAATCAAAGTGGAACTGGAGGACGTAAGAGGACAGCGTGCATTAACGCAGCACTCAGGCTCAGATTGCAGACTCAGCACTTCGTCAAACTGTCAGGGACAAACTTCGAGCATCTCAGCCCTCAGATGGACCAATAACAGAGATGCTGTAGTGGTCTGCGCACATGGAGTGGGCTGTCTGAGAGTTAAATAAAGGGGCTTTTACTGCCAAGTGGACCTGCCAGTAAATGTCCCTCTCTTTTGTTCATGGTTGGCTCACGCACACACAAATAGACGCACACCAGAGCCACCGTGCCCCAGCTCCAACTAATCTTTGAAAGGTGTGCATAACACACCACTTCAATGCTAATCTTAGGATGTCATGGTGAATTATTCAACATGCTAATGTCACGCAATGAGACATGCATGAAGCACTTTGAACGCTCCTCCATGTAATCTTCATGTACAGGTTTATCCCGGGAAGAATGAGCGGAGGCGATGTAAGGACCTCTGTCCCCAAGGCCCAGCAACAAGAAACTAAATACTAGAGGCATAAATATTAATGTCAAAAATAGTTTGCTCCGTGTTATTTATGCATGACTGTGCCCTGAAGCAGAAGGTTAATTGAATTTGGAATGACACTTTTGCAGCATTTGTGTCTGTTGCTTATCTGATATAAATCAAATGGTGCTTAATGAGGTCACATATAACATGTTTGTCACTGTGACAAACCGAAGATTATTTTTCGCAGGAACAAAGAGCTCAAGAAACTAATCAATAATGAGTTTGCATGCCATCACACACAGCTGGATTGGCACAACGTTTCCAGCTGGAGTCAAACAAAGCATGAAAGGTGTCTCTCAAATGGATACTGTCAAGATTCATAGGTTTAAGTATCATTGGTTTGGTGAGTTTAGTTTTCTCCCTTTAGCTGATTTTATCCCGATTGCCTCCAAAATTCCACTAGCCAAGCTTCCCAGACGTGCGAGGCACTAAAAACTGTTTATTCTGATGCCTGTGGCTGCACATAATCCTTAGCTGTCACAGTCTATTTGTATTCTCTTCTTGATACAATTCATATCACTCCAAATCCTGGAGGACTTCCATGGAAAAATGTGTGAATTTACTAAGAGTGACATAAAGACCAGCCAGTGGGTGAAAACAGATAGGCTGGAGAGAAAGAGGGGTTTGGAAAGGGGAAAAAATGAGAGGAGGGAAAAGAAGGCTTGAAGCACAGATTTGCGGGGTGTCCATCTGTGACTATAATCCGAAAAAATCTGTTTACAGTGCAGTCAGAGAACAGTAGGGGTGGGGTCGATTCATGTCATGAGTCACAAATGATATAGTTTTCTTATTATTGGTTTTATTTATTGGGGCATGTGACAGGATTGAGTGTGCTCACAGTGTCACTGAGTGCTTCTGTGTTTGACTGGCAGAAGGAGAGAGACACAATGTATCTATCTCTGTGATTTATTGGTGTTTTGGTGGACCGGGGAACCTTTTCAAATCCCCGTGTGTGAGTGCTGATTATGTAGATAATACTTTTCTGCCACCCTTTGTCTGGTTGTCAGTGAGAGAGGGAGAGAAAAAGAGAGCCTCCTTTTCTCTGGTGAATTATTGTGTGACATGCAATGGAAGCAAAAACATAAAAATTGTATAACGACAATGAGAAGAATTATTTATTTGTAAACAGAGGCGGATGCCTGCGGCCTCCCACAATGTGTACACGTGTCTACAGCCCTTTAGTTGATTAGCGTTGTGCTTGATGCAATCAGGCACTGTGCGTTTTCCTCCATTACCTCCATCTGTGCAAGCATCCAAATCTGAAGTCTGATGTTTTTGGTACCTCTGCGTGCACGACAAACTTTGGCCCGCGTTCAGTCGGTGGCTCTTGAACAGCACCGAGCGCAGACTGTGCCAGACTGAAGGAGCGGCAGCCACCACGGTTTTGGAATGCTAATGGAAAATTCAAGGGCTTCGGTTTTTGTGTGGGAAGCTGCCATGTGTCAGCACGCAGCACTCAGCATTAAAGTCACTTTGCATGTGTGTGTCTGTGTGTGTAATTTCTTTGCCAGCTTGCTTTTTGAAGCACTTAAACCTAAAAGCAAATTATGGGAAAATACACTCCAGCATAAAAGTCATATGCTATTCTTGTGCTTTTGCTCTTGATCAGGGTTAATGAGCAAAACCCGCAACAAAAGAGGAACACAGAACATATCAACCCCGCCCCAACCATCAGCCCCTTCCCCAGAAACATGACGAAGGTTCCCTTTGGGACAAGCTATGAAAAGCATCAGCACGGCAAGTTTCAACAAATCGTGACAGTAACTGTTATGGCCTTTTAAAGTTGGAAAATTTGACCTTTAATCACAGTGCCCCATCAGGTCAATCAGTTTAATTTTTCAAACACCAGAATAGTGTGCCAGAGTGCATCATTACTTTATAGCAGTCATTAAATTTGACAGATGCACACAGCTGGAGCTCTCCTGGATTTTATTGGATGTGGTGGGAGAAAAATCAAAGAAAATGGGACTAATGGTTCCAACAACTTATATTTTACAGAAGGAAAAAAAAAAAGATTAATTATACAACCGCCTTCAAAAAGGATACTCTGCAAAGTGCTTTTCTGCTTCAGTTTCACTGGAGTAAATCCATGTTTTATATGTTTTTATGGCCTCACACACTATTTGGTTTTCAGTCCTTCAGAGAATATCTCATGATTACAAATTCTGTTTAACAGTCACTTTGCTTTTATAGCACCGACTCTGTTTCTCAGTTAAATTCTTGAGTTGAAATCAAAGTTTAAACTGAAAGCCCGTGCGCACGTCTGCCCGTTTTCTCCGTGTTGGAATGAAAGCACGCGCAGATGTTTTCTGCCTGTTTTTTCTAACCCTTTCTTTGTCTCTGCTTCTTCGTCTCACAGTGATGCTGCTGGACACAACAGAGTCTACCTCAGAGCTGGGCTGGATCACCTATCCAGATACGGGGGTAAGCAGGGAGCTGAGTGTCCATGTGATTTCCAGCTGTTGCAGCATTAAAGCCATCTGTAGAATGTGTTATACACGTGTCGCACATGCTGATGTTTGAAGTGTCGGGCTATAATCGCATTGTTAGTCGGGCCTTGTGCTGTAACGCTAATGAGGGCTTAAAACAGGATGCTATGAAGTAATACATTTAGTTTTATAACGTTTTTCATCATTCTGTCAGGCAGCTGGTGGTAAAGTTTAGACATTAAATCAATAATGGTGATAAATGGTACAGGACTGCAACTGATATTCGTTTTAATACTGATCGATTTGCTGTTTACACTCTGGATTTATTGCTCGGCATATGCGGGTTAGAAAATAATGGAAAGCCAAGGATGTTCATTGAACAACAAGAAAATCTTGATTGATTTTCAAAATTCATTACATGCCAGTCACTAAACTTAGAAAGAAGTCTTTTGGGTGAGGTTCTGGTATGAGATTAAAAATATATAAATATATTATTCCCCCTCCGTGGATCGCTACCTTATTGTGGTGGAGGGGTTTGTGTGTCCCAGGGATCCCAGGGGCTATGTTGTCGGGGGGCTATTTGCCCCCTGGTAGGGTCTCCCATGGCAAATTGGTCCTGGGTGAGGGACCAGACAAAGAGCGATCCAAAAAGACCCCTATGAGAGAGCCAACAAGGGAACAGTTTACCCTGCCCGGGATAGGGTTACCGGGGCCCCGCCCTGGAGCCAGGCCCGGGGAGGGTGCCCGAGGGCGAGCGTCTGGTGGCCGGGCCTTAGTCCATGGGGACCGGCCGGGCACTGCCCGAAAAAGGGACATGGGCCCATCTTCCTGCAGGCCCACCACCAGCAGGAGGCGCCGTAGGGGTCGGGTGCATTGTGAGCTGGGCGGCGGCCAGGAGC
>VURO01018461.1:0-17031 GCA_015108175.1 Pelvicachromis taeniatus | reverse complement strand
GATCTGACTTGGCGACTTCCCTTAGCTGCCTTGTTCTAACATGCCAGAGGCTGTTCACCTTGGAGACCTGCTGCAGATATGGGTACAGGGCCAGCCAGAGCCAGCTTGCTAATCTAGTCTTTTTCGCGCTAATTCGTACGGCACTACTTTGGCTGGCGGACGGACATGTGACCAACATATCACTCTTTTCTGTGTCTGATCACATGCCTTTCTGCCAGGCAAAATGGCAGAACAAACCAAAACAAATCCTCTTACGATGTCACAAAAATCATGAAAAAGGCTTCGAAAAGCCGCACCGGACAATAAGCCGCAGGGTTCAAAGCTTGTGCAAAAAGTAGCGGCTTATAGTCCGGAAATTACGGTAATTAATCATGAAGAAAATCAGTTCTTTATTTAATGTTAAGAAATTTATAGAAAAATGTGTTCCATCATCAAAGCAAACAAACAAAACAAAAAAAAACGGATTCATATCAATTATTTCTTCATGATCATTCACTCATTCACATCTGTACCTGTCGTCACATCAAATCAGGACCAGTTTGCTCCTGTGTGGAAACACTGTGGGAAAAGCCCATTCATATTTATTTCATTATTGCATCTACAAGAGCAGCTTTATCTCAGAAACATTTGTAAGTCAACTTCAGTCTGCAACCTGTAGTTGCTGGCAACAACAATGTGTTGTCATCGCTAGCTTCAGATGAAAACAGAGCAGGTAACCATAGAAACCTGTGGAGAAGAGCATTTAAACTAACAGGATTAGAGTGAAAGCGAGTGGCACTGCTCCATTTCTGTTTTTGTTTCCAGCGTTATTTGGTGCATATTCAAGATTAGACTCTCCGTATACCCTTGCCATAAGAGCAAAACAAGGGCCCTACATAGCCACTATGGCTCATTAACCACCAACAAAATGCATCACAGACGATGGTTCCTGTGTGGATTGTCACTTGAATTTCACATTCGGCCATCAAAGCCCCTGCTTGCTGGATGAGTAATGACTGTAACATCTCTATTTCCATGTCCCTGTTGCTCTTTCTGTCTGTCTGCCTGTCTGTCTGTCCTTCTCACTTTTTTTTTTTCTCTTCAGGGTTTTCTGCTCGTAAGTCGACGAATCGACAGGCTTTCTGAAAACAACACGACACAGCGACGCTGGTTTACTAATACTGTGCCAATTTTTGTACTGTAAAAAAAAATGGGTTTGTTTCTGTTCTTTTTTTTTTTTATATGCCATTTTAATGTTTCTGTTGGGCTCTGCAATCTTGTCTGTAGCAAGTTGGAAATGTTCTGTTCTTTGAGAATCCGTTTTGCTTGTTGATGATACTTCCAAAAATGATCTAGTGTAATGACCTGCCTCATTGTGAATGCATGACCATGACAAGAATATATTCAAGAAATATAATATACTCTGTGTTATTGTTACTGTTAAAAGGCTTTTGTTGAGGTTTTATATTTGCAAGGAAATGTGTGGCATAGATAGTAAATTTTCATTTCTGTATGGATTAAGTCAACTGTACTTGTTGGGAAAGTATAAGGACTGCTCAAATACGTTTGGACTGTTTCTCATTCTCAATATCAATGTCTTTAGTCCTTGACTGAGGAAAAAGAAAAGATGTATAGGCATGCAGACAGAGAAACTGAAGGACACGTGCTGCACACAAATTTAACGTATTGACAGGTATCCCTGAATAATGAAAACATCAATTCTGCCCTGCCTCCATAAACAGATTACCTTGCTCTTCATTGGCAATTCTTCAAAATGCATCGGCCTCTGTGCGAGTGCCATTTTTCTTAGTGTGCTCATTCTGCCATAACATTATAATCTTTGGGGTCCCAGGTGGTGTTTGCTGAAACTGCAGCAGTATTGTGCCAGTGCAGCCACTAAAGACCAAACGTGACTCAATATATCTTTAAAATAAACTTCAATGATAAACTATTAACAACAATATCGGTCTTGAGGGGCTTTTTAATTTAATATCTAAATCATACTATGTTTCAGTGTGGTATAACGTGTTCTAATGTGTTCAATTATAAATGTTGTTTTTTAATCTGCTGTTCGGAATCAGTTATAGAGTAAATGATTTAATCGGTGAGTAAATGAATAAGTAACAACTTAAAGGATTTGTTTGATATCATGGAAAACACACTTATTCACAACTCCAATAGGCTATCTCAGTGGCAGCTGTTTCAAAAACTTTTTCAAGATGTGTCTTAGATTTTTGTTGTGTTGCATTGCAGCAAAGGTTGTCCTAGTAAAACACCTTGAAGTCTGAAAAAGAAACTTACCTATGGTTTTACACGAGGTTACCTGGTGGATATTTTCTTGTCCAGAATCAAAATGCTGCTGATATCCACAGATTTGGTCTAGCAAGGCTGCTTCCCCATTTCCAGGTCCTCTTACCCCGAATCGCCACTAAATCAAGTTTACTATTTTTACACTTTGGTTTTTGTACAGAATAAACGAATTAAATATAACATGTTACTCAGTGAGCTTTAATTGTGCCGTAGCCTGTTTCCAGTCTGTATGCTAAGCTACACTAAATGGTTCTTGGCTGTAGCTTTGTATTTGCTGTAAAAACACAATAGTGGTATTGATCATTTTATTCTCAGTAAAATAGAAAGAGCCTTTTCCTTAAAACTCCAGTAATCCGTGACAAAACATTGTTACTGAAGGGAAAAAGATGCTGCCCAGTTCATATCCGACAGCTGTCAACTTGCTCCAGTTATCACCTATCGAGCCTTTAAAATTTCTATTTAACAGCATCATATCTCCTCTGCCTCTTGCCTTACATTAACACTTTGCCTACGTTTATGCATTCATCCTTTCAGTTTTTTTCTCTGCATGTTTGTGCTACCTTGTGGCTCAAGCGCCGCCCCTTCACTGTGACCTGACACCTGCTCAACAGCATCAGCACGCATGTGTGTATGCATGCATATGTGTGCCCTTGAAATTGTCATAAGTGTGCGCATCTCTATATACGAGTGGGCGTAAAACATGCATGATCTCAGGTGTGTGTTTTTACATGATTATTCTTCTTGTCTGTTACCTTGTCAAACTGCTTCGATTTTTAAAATAAGCATGAGTACCCTGCTCCTGAGTCACACAAGCCTGCAGATTTAATGTTACAGATGGTGTTTTGGTAACAGAACGCTGCCCACGTGGCTTTTAGTTTTGATCGCAGCAGTTCACTTCTATTGTTTTAAGTTCCAGCCAAGTTTCATCCAGAGACAAGAGGCAATCACACTGCCACTGTGGTCATTTGCTGCTTTCCCACGAGTCAGGGTTGTAATTTGAAAATGTGTGTGCAGGGTCACGTCGTTTTTTTGATCACCCACTTCGCATTAACCTGTGGCTTTTTCTTGTCAGCTTATGTGTCTTGTTTATTCCCTTTCTTTGTCTTTAATTCAAATTAAAGATAGCTGTCAGCATGACTAATTGATTTCATTGTGATTTTTAAATGTCCCTTCCAGTTGCTGAGGGTAGTTTTTTTTGTGTGTTTTTTTTTTTTTTCCTGATTTTGCTACGTTATAGTTGGGAGATAATGGGTGGTTCCTACTTCCCCTACTGTCGTTCATTTGGGATGAATGTCTACTCTGATTTATTTAAACACATTTAGTTGAACTGGAATGAAAGCTGTCAAGAAAATGTCTGTTATGTAAAATGTGCAAGCAGAAAAGAATATAATATATAGCTTCTATACATATATATATATATATATCTCAAAAGACAAAGTATAAACTATAAAAACTACCACTACAATCTTTTCTAAGAATGTATTTTGATTATGTAAATGAGCACTTTGATTCTGCTTGATTTAAAAGGAACAAAAAAAAAAAAAGGCCTATTCGTTATTGTATCTCTCATATCCTTTAGGTATGATGGGTAAAACGGCAGCATTAAACAAATGCATGATACTTTGTCTCCTGTTCATATTTAAAAAGCTCCGTCTCTTTACCAGCACTGTGTCAGTTAGTGAGACTGTTTTGAGCTTGTCTGGCCTGTCTCACGGGGCCCTGGACTGTAACTACTTTGTTGAGAGGTTCTTTTTCTTTCTGTGTTTGCGTATCGCTGCTGCTATGAACAACTCTGATCCAATCAGCCTCTGCTATAATGACCTTTGTTGTGTACTTAATTGGGGGTATTCCATTTAATGCATCAGCTGCAAGGACTTTGCATTTACTTACAAATAAAGAGAAACATTTACAGAATATATAAACACATTTGCTTGGTTTGTTTTTCTTGTTTATATAAGAAAGAAACCAGAGTGGAAAGGTTTATTCATCCAGTGGAACGTGTTTAAGGTTGAGGCATTTTAGTTCGGGGGTGAGGTGCACAGTTTATGTAGAAAAAAAGGCTGAAGCAAGCAATCCATTTACTTCCCCCTCCTCCTTTTCCTCCTCCTGTAAGTGCTGGTTGTCATGGTTCAAAGAGTTGGCACTCAGAGTACTGAGAGTGCCATGACAACCTGTCAACAAATCAAGCCATCCAAACATGACAAAAGAACTCTGATTGGTGACTTACAGTCAGGTAGTGAAGCCCTAGCCTTTTTAATTACCGCCACAGAGTTCGGCAAGACCTTTAAGTAAGCTCGGCTGCATGAAGACGTCCACAATCCTGCTGAAATTCAGTGCAGTGGTTGAGCTTACAACGCAAACATTTTACTTACCGTTTGGATCTAAAAGCACACAGGCACAACAACAAAAAAGCGACAGAAGGAAAAAAGAAAGAAATTACAAAGGAATTAGCAAAATTAGTTGTCTTAGTATCAATATTACAGCTATTATCAGTGTCATGCATCATGGGAAGAAGTTGGCCAAGCAGGTGCTGCTGCCTTCTGTGCTGGAAGACGATGACGCAGAAGCACAAAGTGGGAAGCTGCAGCTGGGGGAGGTAGGAAACCGACTATCCAGCCAAGTTTGCAAACTCTTGAGCAAGGGAAGTGTGAACGACCAGGTAGGTACGATTAGATTCTTAAAACTGTTCGAAGGCAGAATTTCATAAAGCTTGAGATTAAATAAGATATAGGAGAGGGACGTTGGGTGAGAACTGAAAACATGTTATAGACCTGTATGAGCATAAAAGAGCATAATAGGTTTTAGAAACTGAGACCTTAACCAAATCTCTAGGCACGTCTAAGCACTTTCCTTGCCCTGGGCAAGGAAATACAGGCCTCAAACGTACAGACTAAAGACCTGCTGCTTCCTTTTATAGACTGCTCTTTTGAACTGTGTACTCACATCAATGTATTTAAGAGGAGGGCCTCAAAGTCATGTCCTTAAAGCGTGTTTTAATTACACTTTTAGATCCAATCACAGAACTAGCAATTCGCCGTGCTGTGCTGTGCTGTGCCTGAACATGTGAAGACCGGTTCTGCTATGCTAACTAATTCTACTTATAGATTCTGGAAATAACAATATAAAGCATTACTGACTGAGACATATGTGAATGTACCATAAGCTTAGAAATAAAAGGAGTGAAAGACAGCAAAAATAGCTTGTGGTTCAAGAGGTTAAAGAGAGGTGGGGAGAATGGAGTGGGAGGATAGGGAAGTGCTTTCAAAGATCAGAAAGACACAAGTATACAGCCTTAAAGACACAAGCCCACATTGATGAACTAAACACTGAAGGTATTGGTTTTATTCTCCTGGCTGTAAAATCAATCAACTTTGCTCACACAGGCTGCTAACGACAGACAGCTTTGACAAGTCACGATGTCTTACTTTCTCATTTTCCATCTAGCCAAGAATGAGCCAGACAGAGGTTGATATGCGTGGGCCGAAAGACCGACACTCGAGCCCTGACAGGGACGTGCTAGACGGCACAAGACATGAGGAAGACAAAGAAAAGGAGCCTGAAGTACAGGAGTGCCCGAGCACTGATGATGACTATGATACCGATTTGGAGCTTGAAGGTATAATTTAATTTTTTCAACCAAAAGGAGATCAATTGGGTGGGAATGTTACAATGTTTTATGATGTTTTGATAGCCAGTCTTAATTTACTCTTGTTCACACCGTGTAAGATAAGGCAAAGCCCTCTTGTCACCCGTCTGTTTTTTTCCCTATCTGCCTTTCCATTTTCTCAAGCACCAAATGACTTTAAAAAAAAAAAAAAGACACTCCTACATCCACCCGCCCACATATGTGGAGTCCTATTCTGCATGTTAATGATTTCATCTCAGTCTTTGTGTCAGGCTTCCTTTTCACCAGAAATGAAAAACCATCTGGTATGAATGAGCTTTCCTGACAGGGCAAAATCAGCAACAAGGGATATTTCAATGTCCCACTCAAAAGGTCCTTCAATAGGGAAACGTGCAATATCACTCCTTTTTACACAAAAGGTACGGAGCGTGAACAACTGAGACCGAGTGCTGTCTTTATGTTGCAGGTGAGGAGGCGGCACACGATCTGACGGGGCAGGCTTGCTACATGACGGCGTGTAAAAAGTTTCAGGTGGTGCCTGTCTCGTATTTCCTGCAGCATATGCAAAGTAGCAAGCTGGTTATGGTGCATCGTGGTCTGGGGCCTCAGGTATAGTAAAAAATAAGTTTGCTTTTCTTGTGAAAAAAGAAAAGATTTTCAGTAGTGCAGGGGAAGATGATTCATTTCTTAATTCATGTAGTTCTTTTATGATTGTTTAAGACATAATATGTTTATTGTTAGTAATAATAATAATACAATAATGATAATAATAATATTACCAACACAAACATTCATACATATTATTAATAAGAGCATCTACAGTATTATGAAAAAAACAAAAGTATTGGGCCACCTCTCAGGGAGTATTTGTAAAGTGGTCTTGAGCAATAGTTCTCCAGGATTTCTGAACGGCTTTCAAAGGCTTTCTTTGGACATTGGCTGCTTTTTCATTTTCAGGCTGCTCCTTTTACCTGAACATTTTCAGAAGAATGTTTTTTCTGTGTTTGTGAAGCCACTTAGCGCTGACCTATGAATCACTCAGGCACAATAAAAGCAATGAATCAGTGAACTAATTTTCAGTATTATCTTTCGGCACTTTGTTACTATAAGCCGGTTGTAAAACACATTAAGTACAGAAATAAATGAAGTTACCACAGTGATTTAGCCAGGTACACTATTAGTCATGGACTGGCACCCCAGAGCCTGGACCTCAACATTATTGAAACAACATTTAAAGATGCGCTTTGACATATATGCAAAAAGCCTGGAAAACAAATATTGACTTTTAAGCTTGTTAGAATTATACAAACTCTGTTTTTGTGTGATACACTGTATCTCCATGTATTCTTGCTTGTTTCTCATTTTCCTAAAAAATATATTTTTTTAAACTAAGGGGTGGATCAAGATTTTTCCATACAACTAAAGGTTTAGATTTGGTATATAGTCCTGAGAAAACGTATTTGCCCCCTTCTTGGTTTCTTATTTTCTTGCATATTTATCAGTTACATGTTTCATGTAACCCCTCCTGGAGTTGGGTTCTGCCAAAGGTTTCTTCCTGTTAGTTCTATGAGTCCAGACTTTGACTAGGCCACTACAAAACCTTAATTTTTTTTAGTCAGCCGTGGTTTTTGTCAAGGCTGGATGTTTAGCAGGCAGGATTAGGACCCAAAAGCGGGACATGGAAACACGAGGGGTAAACTAAACGCGGTTTTATTTAACTTAAACTAGGTAAAAAAAATAATGCGAGTCAGAAAACATGTAAAACCACATCAGTGAGTCGTCAGGGACAACATATTGCAAGGCAAGACACAACCATGAGGAACAACACCACAAAGAACAAAGGCAGATTCTGACAATATATACATGTCAGGTAATTAGGGTTACCGGAAACAGCAGGGAACACAGCTGAACGCAATCTGGCTAACGAGACAAGGGATGAAAAGTTGCATACACGGCACAGCAGACTATCAAAATAAGACAGGAAGTAACACACACACTAAGCGCAAGACAGACATGTGAACTTAACATAGGGATAAGAGAACTAAATATGGATATATGACTGACTGGTTAGACAAAAGTATGAAGCACAAAAAAGTAACACAGGGACGAAAATACAATGCGCCCGTTTCTACAGACACAGGAGCATTACTGTGGAGACAAAAAGATAACAAAACACAGAGGTTAGACAGATTACAACAGACTGGACATGAAAGGGAACCTAGCAATAAAGCTAGAAACTAGAATTCAGATGCACTAGAGAATATAAAAAGAAAAATAACCCACAACACTATGTTGCAGACCCAGGACTAGGATAGGTTTTTGCCTTTGAACTCTCCTATAAATGCAATTTTTTGCTCATTCTTATTGTTAAATCATGAACAGTGACCTTAACTGAGAGAGGCAGTTCTCAATATGTTGTTGTTTCTTTTGTGACCTCTTGGATGAGTTGTCAGTGCGCCGCTGGAGTCATTTTGGTATGCTGGCCTCTCCTGGGAAGGTTAAGGAATGAGTTTTCTCCATTTGTGGATAACGACTCTCACTGTGATGCACTGTTGTCCCAAAGCCTTAGAAATGGCTTTGTAACTCTTTCTGGACAGATAAATGTCAGTGACTTTGTTCTTGACTTTCTTTAAATCACTGCATGATGTGTTGCTTTTTGTATTTAAGCTATTTATTGATTTGACAGGTGTAGAAGTATGTGGTTATTCACAGTTTATTCATGAGTTATAAATGGGGGCAATTGCTTTTTCACATGGGGCCAGGTAGCTTTGGATAGTCATCATATAAAAATGGCATTTTGTATTTATGCAGATAAGTGTGACAAAAAAAAAAAAACAGAGAGAGAGAAAATAAACCAACAAGGGGTCAGAAAAAGTGTTAGTATACCACTAAACTGGTAGTTTGGCTGCAGCCGGCTGTTATTTTCCGTGATAGAAAGTAGTCAGCTAGCCACTAGACACTGCTGAGGTATTTAGCTGCAGCCCAGTATTTCCATCAAACCAGAAAATGGTACCAGTAGAGGACGAAGTTGAATTTACGTTTGCCAGAAAAAGTTTTACTCTGACCTACCAATTGCTCTACCCAAGCAGTAAAATCAGATATTGCAACTTTAAGGTATTTAAGTCTTTATAAAAGAAATAGAATACTGAAGGTAAAAATTTTAACTGCTTCCCATCAGTTTTGTATTCATGATGTTCTGCACAATTTGTGATTTCCAGCAGTCAAACTATATTAATATCAGCACTTCTCACAACAGATGTGGAGTGTTATGCTGCCAGCGAAGAAACCACAAATTAAAAAAATAAGGGTTTTATTTCAATAATTCAGTAATCTAAGTAGTTAGAAGTTAGACATTTTAAATGTAATTTAATCAAGTCGTTTTGGAGTTTTGTTCCAAACTGACCGCACCAGAGAAAGAGCCACACTGTGTTTAAAATAGTCTGTTCGGCACTTTATGATTTCTCCCTTAGTGCGTTTAATTTATTAGACCTGTCAATCTACACCCTCAGCAGATATTCAGGGAGCATTTCAAAGCAGACAATACAGCTAATTTTTAACCTTATCAGGGTCACTGAAAACATTTTTCTCTGGTGTTAAAAAGTCAACACATCATTCAACATATTTCTTTTTGGCTTTAAACAGACTTTAAAGAGATGCTTTTCAAGCTATTGAGTTTTAGGTAGCAAATAAAATGATAACACAATTATAACACCACAGTCATGCCGTATTAAAAACTGATACAGAAGCTTCAGGTCAACCCCCCCACTAACCTTCTCTTTTTGTGCAGACTGTAAGAATAGCTCCCTTTTCTCTCCCTGCCTCTCAGGGAGAACAGATCAGTTTCCTCTGGTGGAAGGTATTTGAACTGAACCAACTGTGCAAAGGTCCTCTCATGCCATATATAATTAAAACTTCCTTGTGAAACTGAGTAACAGCTAGGCATGTTCAAAATGATTAGATTGTAACAGTACTTTAAATTAATCCAGGCTTTTGCTCAGTGACTGATATGTAATTCAAAGTCAAATGGTTCCTAATGATCAAGGAACTGACCTCCCAGCCCATTGTGCCTTCAGTGGTGCTAGTTTCAGTCAATATGCAAGTTTATAAGACCGGGGAAACCTGCGGTAAGCCGAGACTGAAGAAGTCACTTGCATGAGTGACTAAACATTTCTCCCACTGAAAACGCTGCGTCCAGATGAACACAATCAACTTTTGGGGCCTCCTTGAGATCACTAGTAGTCAGTTCTGTGTCTATGCCCAATGCATCCGAGATTGAAAGATTTCAGTCCTTCCCAAGGACACAGAACATAAATGGATCATTCCCAACACTTAACCATCTGTCTCATATTGTGCTGATCCTCCTCCCAACAAAATACTTTAAACCAATCGATGCAATCAAGACTTCAAAAGTTCACCGTAGTAGCAATAGTAGTGATGATACATTGTAACTTTTATTAATAAAAGTAAGATATTGTTTCTTGGTGAGAAAAACTGTTAGCACAAATAAACACCATTGCATTGTTTAGATCGTTTTCATTTCGATGCACTGACTGCAACTTTGATTTATTGATAGTTTGATAATAGTATTTAAATGCTGATATTGGTAGTATCCCTATCTAGATAGACCCCTATCTATCCCTAGTAATCAATAATAAGTACGTGTCTTTTTTTTAATAGTGATCAATGTAAAATACCTCTGTGGTTTTACATATCCAACTGCGGGGAGAGTACATTCTTTCCAGAACTGAAAATGGTCAGGCAGGGGCTTTCAGCGGCTGCACAGTTACACTGCACTGCTCTATAATGGTGTAAATGAAATTTATAAAAGATAAATTAATTCCTTAACCAGCTCATTCCTTAGGTTCCGGCACCAGGAACATAATTCAGACAGATTCAATTGGATTTTAAATATGTCTTTATCTGTCGAACACAAAGGGTAAAATCACAAAGTGTGACTTCCAAACGTTATCTGTTTCATGTCTGGGAAATTGATAAGCTTTTTAAATCTTAAAGAAATGTACTTTGCTTGCATTTAAACATACTATACCTCGATCAGGCTGATTCTGTTCTCCTATTTATAATCAAGTCGACACAGTTAAGACTTCATGCACTCAACTTTCTCATCAGCCATGCTAGAAACAATAATTTTCATGTGCTGTGAGTTTCATTTCTGACCCACGCCTCCACATCGCTCCCTTCTGCTTCATTTGTCTTGTGCGGGTTTAATATTCCCCTCTCTCTCTCTCTGCCCACCTGTGTGAGTACATCTTTAACAGGAATGCAGATAAGAAAATATACTGCTGTGAACAAACAGAAGAAATTCACTTTGAGGATGGGTTGGGGGGGGTATGGTTGTGTATTTTCAGGGCACCAAAGCACTGGCGGTTCCCCTGGTAACCAACACTTCAATACTGCGGCTGAACCTGCGAGATAATTGGATGGAAGGGATGGGTGGAGCTGCTATAGCTGAGATGTTAAAAGAAAATTGCTACATTACAGGTGGTTTTACTGTGATTTACTGTGGATCCAACACTTTGTGTTCTTTTTTTCTTTATATTTCTTAATGGCAAAGGTGGGACCCCAACATCAACATATTCAACATTTTCTGCCAATAAATATAAAACACTTACCATCTCAAGTCCCCTTTTTTATATCTGTTCTTTGTCATTTTGCACTAGTTATATGTGCAGTTCAGAACATGAGAACACTCTAACAAGGACACCTATATGGTTCGTCTACAAGCAAACATTATTATCATTATACCGAAGCCTTAAACTCCCTTAAGGTGAAATCTGTCATGTACACAAAATAATTGTAAGAACAAATTGTTGTCCTGCGCAAGAAATTACAATTTCCTGCGCAGGACATGTTACTTTGTTGCAATTTATGACAACAACTTGTGCAAACGACTTCAGATGCATACAGTCACATATTAGAGACAACTCGGCTATGTTTTTAAATTACGAATGTCATAAAATTATATTTATTATTTATGTATTTTGTCTGATCAGTTCCTAACAATATTTAAATTTACAATAATGGATTACACAGCAGTAGGGAGTACATTTTATCACAGTAGATGTCTTTCTGACTAACAGCTCCTTGGTAGATCCCGCACTTGATGGTGACTTGTGCTACGGGCTTGAAGTTGGCCTCTAGTGTTGTACACCACATCCCCAATGAGTTCCTGATGAAGGCTCTGAGGGTCCTGTTGATCTTGCATACACCTTATCCATACATGGATACACCTTAATAAAATGGTAATGGTTGGTGATATTAAAGTCCTGTTTTTGGCACATTAGTATGTGAGGGGGCAAACTCCTCAAGATGGGTGGTGACCATGGTGGCCATTTAGAAGTCGGCCAATTTGGATACAACTTTTGTTTTTTCAATAGGAAGAGGGCCATGTGACACATCAAACTTATTGGTAATGTCACGAGAAAAACAATGGTGTGCTTGGTTTCAACGTAAACCAACAACGTAAGTATAATAAATACGGTTTATAAATACAAAAACATATAATCTTCTTATGGCCTCTGACAGTGGACTCATTTCTGTGCTTGTCCTGCTAGACCTCGGTGCAGCATTCAATACTGTTGACCATAATGTTTTATTTTTATTATATATGGAATTAAAGGTCTTGTGCTGCAGTGGTTTGAATCATATCCATCTAATACACTCCAATTTGATCATGTAAATAGAGAGTCTTCTTCACAAACTAGTGTTAATTATGGAGTTGCACAGGGTTCCTTGTTAGGACCAATTCTGTTTACATGATGCAGTATTATTAGAAGGTGATTTGTGATTAGTGCCAAATCACAACAACAGTCACCTCAAGGCACTTTATATTGTAAGGTAGACCATACAATAATACATACAGAGAAAAACCCAACAGTCATATGACCCCCATGAGCAAGTACTTTGGCGACAGTGGGAAGGAAAAACTCCCTTTTTACAGGACGAAACTTCCGGCAGAACCAGGCTCAAGGAGGGGTGGCCATCTGCTGCGACTGGTTGGGGTGAGACAAGGAAGACAGGATAAAAGACATGCAGTGGAAGAGAGCCAGAGATGTTACATTTATACATTTTCACTGCTATGCAGATGACACCCAACTGTATGTATCCATGAAGCCAGATAACACACATAACTAGTTAAACTACTGGATGAGCTCTAATTTTCTGCTTCAAAATTCAGCTAAAACTGAACTTATTGGCCCTAAAAAATATTTGAAATGTAGTATCTAACCAGATGCTTACTATGGATGGCATGATCCTGGCCTCCGGTAACACTGTGAGGAATCTTGGAGTCGTTTTTTTCCAGGAAATGTCCTTCAGTGCTCAGAGTGATGCTGAAATACTAGTTCATGCATTTATTACGTCTAGGCTGAACTACTATAATTTTTAGCTTTCTGAAAATCTTTCAGTTGATCTGAAACATTGCTTGTGGTTCCTAGGGTATTTAAATGCAGAATGGGAAGCAGAGCCTTCAGCTTCCAGGCCCACCCTCTCTGCTTTTAAGATTAGGCTTAAAACTTTACTTTTTGATAAAGTACATAGTTAGGGTTGGATCAGGTGGCCCTGAAGCATTCTTAGTGTTGCTGCAGTAGGGCTAGGCTGCTGGGACCTTCTTTCTCACTAACCTTTTTCACTCACTCTGTTTATAGACCACTCTTCCCCTCACACCTAACTTCCTCCCTTCACCCTAACAGCAGCTGGCCTCCCCTCTCTGAGCCTGGTTCTGTCTGTCGAAAACTGTCAGTTTTCTCTGTTTTCTGTGTATTATTGTAGGTTTTTTACCTTACGTTACAAAGTGCATTGAGGCAACTGTTGTTGTGATTTGGCGCAATATAAATAAAATTGAATTGATCTGAATCGATTACAATAATTTCTGCTCATTCCCAAGTACATAGAAGACTGTATGGCTCACAGTTTTTTGCTATGAGATGTGGATATGGATAATAATCCTGTGTCTAGCAGTAAGAATATCATTGTATGACACTAAAAAGCTAAAATTGATTAGTGGAGTTCTCTCTGATATATGCTAGTTGCATGCATCTAAAGTTGCTAGAGCTATATCAGAATATCTGTATGCACGTGGTAGTGAACTGATCCTACAATTTAATAGTCATGTGATCACAAAATTTTCAAAAACAAAAAAAATCACCTTAAGGCACTTTGGGGGTTCCATACTGTTGAAGTTTTGTCATAAACCTATTTTTATAGCCCAATTAAGATGTTTACTGAAAAACACTGATGCCAGTGATACCGTGCTGTTAACATCAGCAGGCTATCAAGCTCCATTGACCACTCTGTTGTGTTTATGTGAATGATAAAGATAATCTTTTTCTGTTGAGGCTGACAAAATTGTTGCAAGTATAAAGCATAGGTATAAACAGAACATTTGACCTGACGACTTATAGAAAGTGAAGGGTCACTGAGAAGATAATAAGAACATTGTGGAGGTCAGCACGAATGTCTGTAAATGTTTTTGTAGTGCACACTTACAAAATGTTTTGCTGAGAGACATAACCTAAGGGTGGCACTTGAAGAAAACTCTAGCTTATTGGGGTTCATCATTAGAGCAGTCTGTTTCAGTAAAAGCCAAAACATGTTGCAGCTGCTGCGGGTGCTAGATAAAATATTAGGGATCAAGAAAAGTAGTTATAATTCAGTCTTGGGGGCTATAGGAATGCCTGTAATCTTGAACCAAGTCGCTGGTCCAGCTAATTTGCTGCAGTTGAAATAAACACTTGTCACTATATACTGAATGCATTTATTTCTCAGTTACTTTTGTGTAAATAATAATAAGTAATATTTGTCTTTTCTGATGCATTTTCAGATGGAGACAAGCCACCATAAATTTAAACTTTGTTTAATTTGTTTTTAAATGTAAAAATTAGTTGATTAACTTAAATTGCATGCAACAGCTAGAGATGTCATTTCAGACACATCGCTGTAGTAAGACAGTATCCAAAAACAGTGATTTATTTTTCAGATTCAAAAGTCTCATCAAATGCACTCCCCAGCTAAACCTCTCACATTTAAACTGAATTTTTCTCTACCTCCTCCCAAAGGAAATTTACTCCAAAAATAGAGACAGTATGTGAGAAATATGTGAAATTCAGAGAAAAAATAAAGGAGAGGAAATGATTCATCTTTTTTTTGTGAAATACTGTACTGCAATAATGACAATTACCAAATGCTCAAAAACATTTTGAGAATGCTATTTGGTCTTTTTGGATCTTTCTTCTGTTTAGTTTACGTGCCACTTTTTATTGGTCTCTTTTCACCTTGCATGATGTTTCAATTTGTGTGTCAATCCCAGAGGTGGACCTGTCTAATAACAATCTAGAGGTTTATGGAGCCAAAGCCATAGCTGGTATGCTTAAAGAGAACAGCACCCTGGTGAGCCTCAGTCTGTCAGGAAACCATTTCACAGACCGGTCCACTGAACACCTCTGCCCAGCGCTGATCACCAACACCAAACTACAGCACCTCGACCTCAGCTACAATGCTCTGGGGGAACATGCAGGTAGCAAAGTAATTAGTTTAGTAAAGGTCTCATAGTTTCTATAAGGCTGTAGCCTTTGAAAGAGTGAAACGGTACCCATGACTCCAGTTTTTATTAAGATGATATTAAAGATTTGTGCCAGAGATAGTTTTTCACATATTTTCCATTAACAGCACCAGATAACTGAACTTCAGAACCCAGAAATTATATGTTGCATCAAAAACTCGCAAAAGACATTAAGGCAGTGTGGGGAATATGATGTAAATTATTTTTCTTAGCTTTTTACTAATTTGCTTTTCATCTTAATTTGGGCCTTTTAAAAAAACATCTCTCCTTTGAGTTCTGCACAACATAGCAAAACGTTTGTGGACATTCAACCATTTGGCTGTTAAATATCAAATTGCAAAACCTTTGTAATTAAGTTCCTGCTTCTGGTTTCCTGATTTGCACAAGAAATCAGCAGCAGAGATTAAGAGGCACAGACAAGATCCATTACTAATGTTAGCCTAAGGTGTAGCTGCTAGTTTTCATTCTGGTTAGCCAGATAGGATTAAAAGGTTGACTGGACAAACTGGAGGGCACAGTGTCCAAAATATTAGTCTATACTGCTATATGTCCTGTAATTTCACTTACAGTATAGATGAAACCATTGAAAATATAATACACAAAACTATTAGTGCATAGTTTCCCTTTCCATCTTTTGAAGATATTTGTTTAAAGACTAGCAAAATGATGAATTTTATATTGTAAATGTTGCAAAGGATTTTGTTGCATAAAATAAGCGCAATTCTGTGTTTTTTATTTGTACATAAATGAGTAGAACAAAACTGATATAGGATTTTAAGGCCAAGAGATACCAATACAGATAATTAACATATCAGACAGTATTTGTTTTTCTTTCAGACACACAAAACATAAACAGATTTCTAGTATTTGTTATCTAAAGTTATTTGTTTACGCGTTTGAAGTGTTCCAAATACGTTTTGCCAACCGGGAAGTTCTAGAGTGCCCTCTGTTGGACAAACTATGTAATGCCAATACTCATAACGTGGATAAAGAATGTTTCTCCCACTACTTACCTTCTCTTTTTTTTATCACACATTATAAATACTGATATCTGTAGATCAGCAAGTGGTAATATCGGCCTTTGTATCAGCCCAGCCATTAATTGGTTGGATACTATCAGTGATCATTTTCAATATGCCAATAGCTGTTGAGGTCATTGTAAATGCTATTTTTTGCTCTCTTTTCCATTGATAATAAATGTACAATAAAGGCCTGTAAACTGACTGGTAAGAGTGCAGATTTGGTTATATGTAAGCATGTAAGCAGGAGGGGGGGTGGGAGAGGGGTTCTGCTGTCATAAAAGATTTTGCCATAATGGTGCAGCCTTATCTCCAAGCAGTCATAAGACAGCATGCAGCGGCAGATTGTGGCATTCAAAGGTCAAGCACATTTCGCCTTCATTAAAACCTCTTTCAATTATCATGCGGATGAGCTTTGTGACAGGCACCTTGTGGAAGAATAGCAGACCAGAGCACTGAGCATCTCATATAGGTAATTGAAAATAAATCTACATGAGGGAAAGGGGACACCACTACATTTT
>VURO01018459.1:12015-23488 GCA_015108175.1 Pelvicachromis taeniatus | reverse complement strand
AAAGATATAAAAAGAGAAAAAAAAAAGAAGAAAAAAAGAGGGAAAAAGAAAGAAAAAAAAAAAAAAACCCCAAGCCAAACACAAAGAAATTGAGATTGATTGATTAAAACAGAGCTGTTTTTTTTTTTTTTGCTTTAGTTTTTCTTTCTTTCTTTGTTCAATTTTGCATACAGCTATGTATCGTATTCTTCACATTTACAGAATGTAAGTTATGCGCTGCAGCACTTTTAGGCCTTTGACACATTTGTTAAATCAGGGGTCACCAACATGGTGCCCGCAAGGACCGGTTCTAAAAAATAGCTCACTATAACAACTTACCAGTAAGCTGCATCTATTTTTATTTTTTGTCGCTATTTTTTTAAATCACAATTGCATTGGTGTCAATTTGTTAGAGCTAATATATAAAAAATGTTTATTATTAAATATTAGATCAGCACTAGCTGGTCTCCTCGGAAACAGTTGCCATGATCAGTGTCTTTACATAGATGAATATCATTAATTATTAATGATAACATAGGAAATTTGTTATTTCAAACTGGTAGCCCTTCACATTAATCAGTACCCAAGAAGCAGCTCTCACTTTCACAAAGGTTGGTGACCCCTGTGTTAAATCAACCTATAGGAAATATGTTGCGTCTTCTGACAGTCTCGGGAGGCCGTAAACTTCCCGCTCTTTGGGAAGTGCAGCAATAGAACAATTTCGTAGTTTGCATTCTCCCCTAAAGAGCTCGTTGTGTTTAGTTCCCGGCTCTCACATGTGCTCAGCATACAAGAACTTCACACCGCCTGGTTAAAGGGCACACTTTTAGCACTGGGTAAAGGTCAGAACAGAAAGCATGAACAAAGCTGACATTCTGTAATTATAGAGTGCCGCGTGTGCTCGCGACTCCGCTCTGCAACCCTCAGCGAGCATCACGGCGCGGAGAAGCCAGCTCGTGCTTTGAGGAATCAAAGCGCTTCACCTGCAGTCTTTATCAATCAGCTTTTCCCTCTTCAATCTTTCCTCTGCTAGAACAAAGCCTTTGTTTTTTTACCCAACATGGGAAGTTTGATGTTTTGCTGGGTTGTTTTTACAGAATAAAATTATTATTATTATTATTTATATTACCCTGACTTCCTGAAGGCTCTGGATTTTGTAGGGTGTTTTGGTAATAACCAACTGTTATTATATAACTATTATTCCCTGAATATGATGACCACAAAAAGTCCTTCTGAGTTCCACAGAGTATTTTTATTTAGTACTTTTTGTGTCCCTTTGAAAACACCTACCACGCTGTCTCAGAATGAAGGAGTTCTTTGACCTCCAAACATTTGGCGGTGCAGTTCAGTTCCAGAGACTCCGATAAAATGTGCTGTGTCGGCCATAGGAAGAAGAAAATTATGCTTTATGTGAGATTTGGCTTAAAAGTGAGACTTTGCAATAACCTGTGAAGTAAAAGTGTGGCAGAGACGCGAAAGAAACACGGCTCGCAAACTCCCATTAACCGCCATCAAAAGTGGCGACACTAAAATGCCTGAACCCCACAAGAACTCCATCTCTGTCTGTCGTCTGCAGCGTCAGCAGCTCTGAGATCTGCCAGCACCTTTGCGTTTTTGATTTCTCTGCAGGTTAACTTTTTCACTCCGCAGCGGCCTGTTTCTGTTTAACATAAAACACTAGCTGTTCACGAAGCTCAATCGCTTTTCTGTACTCTCCAGTGACCAAACATACAACTGCAGACATCTTCATCGTTTTGCAAATATGATTTTGTTGCAATGAATCTCTCCATATGAGTCTGGTGTACAACTGCTTCGACTGTACTGCAGTAATAATTTCATGAAGATTGTTTTTCTTTGCTACAAATGAATGTAAAATCTGTGCAGCCAAGGTAAATCTGTAAACTGTAACTCACCGAGGACGGTTTGTCGCCACTTTCTTTCTTTGGCCGCGGGTGACAGGGCGGTGCAGTGGTTAATGCCGACAGCAGGGGAAATGCGGGATGATGGGCTCAGACCATTAAAGAGCCAGTTGTCACTTTGAAGTTTTTTCTTTTTCTTTTTCTCTTTCAAGAAAGACACTGAACTTGTAAAGAAGATGTGAGCTCTACATGCCCAGTCAGCCCGCTGTGATCTTCTTCTGCTTGATGGTTCAAACGACACGCATCCAGTGTCGGATGCTGATGTCTTTGAGATAATGTTGAATGTTTGTGTTTTTGTTTTTAACCTCTGTGCTATGATTGGCTTAAGAAACTCAAAAGACACTAAAGTTTGTTTTGTTTTTTTGAAAGATTTTTTAACAGATATATGAAACCTGTTTATATGTAAACAAGTTTGTTGTCAGCAGCCTCACACTCGACTCCTACACAAGTCCCAAGCATTCAAAGCGATTAGGTAAATTTAGAAGTAATATTGCAGTTTCAACATTTATCCAGGGCAGTTCATCCCTGGTCCACCCACACGGCTGTTTTCATTAATTTCTTTTTGCCGATCGGGCATCTTCTCAGGACTGTGTTGGCGTGTAGAGACTACGAGTTGTGCGTTTACACCTGTTAGGACAGGACTGACTTACAGCGTAATGGTAGGACTGGACAGTATGACCTGATATCTAAAGCATGTCATTACTTTTATCACTTTAATAATAAATGTAACGACATGTTTCATGTATCATTAGAGCACGATGCCTTCTTCATGGTCTTGGCTAATTGCAGTTTGTCGGGTTCATAATTCTGGGCTTCTGGCCCAGACTGTGTGCTGTAATTGGATAAATTTGGCCTGTGCATGCATTCAGAGCATATTTAGCTCTACAAAACTTGAAGAGAAGTCCATTCAGCCAAGTAATGCTTTAAAAGCCCTACGTAGTGTGCTTCGGCCATGATGAGCAGCAAACACATTTGCACTCAGCAGGGTGAAGCTACGCCCAGCTGCAGCTACTGTTGTCCGGTTAGGACGCCCCATGATAACCTCATCTCCCCCAATGATGAATGACGGACAAAAAGGTCTTGCTGTTTTCATCTCATCTGTGTTGTATCTTATAAATGAAAAACTAAATATTTTTTTGAGATCAGCCACTTTTTTTGGTCTTCGGTCTGCATTTAGCCGCCTTTCGTTAGTGTTAAAAGTGCCACCCTGGATGTTTAGTCAGTATTCCTCATATGCGTCACATGTACCTTTGAGGTCTTGCAACCATACGAAGGATTTTACTTTTTCTTTTGCGAAGCCAAATTTTAAAGGTGCAATATGTAGAACACCTTTGCTCTAGGGTGGTGGCGGGGAAGTCAGTGTTTTGCATTAGCAGCTGGTCTGGATCCTAAACATCCTTGTTTTTGTTTCTTAGCCTGACTTTCTTTAAAACTGACATTGCGGCACAACCAGTGCTCGTGTCTGCCGTCCGCTGCTTAAGTTCTGGGTCTTTAGTGTCCGCGTAAAAGGAAAGTGTTCTGTTTTTTTTCTCTGATGCTGTGCCGAGTGCAGACCAGCTGCTTTAGTGTGATTGTGTAACAGT
Organism: Pelvicachromis taeniatus; assembly: GCA_015108175.1. Lineage (NCBI taxonomy): Eukaryota > Metazoa > Chordata > Actinopteri > Cichliformes > Cichlidae > Pelvicachromis > Pelvicachromis taeniatus. The sequence continues at coordinate 20,007 of VURO01018459.1, read as the reverse complement.
ACGGGTCAGTGTTGGCAGGTTAGCGTGCCAAATTCGGTAGATATGTGTGCTGTATAGATGTCTTTGGAATAATTAATCACCTTACACATTGCACCTTTAAATGTGTTAACCTGCACGTCATGGTGTTTGCTTTGATGCATTGCTGCTTTGTTTTGTTTTGTATTTCACTAATTGATTTGCATAAAGTCAATGGGACTGATGTGTATGTGTACAGTTAAAAAAAAAAAAAAAATTGCTGATGCGTAGCATCGATCTGCACGTCTGAAACCTGCAGACCAGTGGGGGTGGAGCTACTTTGGTGTCTGTCCAATCAGGATAAGCTAGCAGTCATTTCAGAGCAAAACTGTGGAAACTGCACTCAAAAAAAATGTTATATATTTATAGTGGGAAACTTTCAAGTATAAAAACAAAATGTATTCATTCAAATTTCTGCTAAAATAATTTTTGGCAGCAACGGGCAAAATGTTAATAACCACCCCAGTTTGAAACCAGTCAGTGCCACTTGAAACACAACCGTTCTTTCAAATGACTAAGAAACATAGCATCAAACCTAATTTCCCCTCTTATTTACTTTTGGAGTCACATTTTAATCAAAACTTTACTTGGAATATAATAGTTTGTTTGAATCTATCTGTAAGGCATTTATTGTTAAAGCTGGGGGAAAAGGGCATTTGCTAATTTAGTCTTGCCATCCTTAAATAGTAAATGATTATACCTCCACAGAGCTGGAAGACGGCCTCAGTGTGCCCTATTTTGTTTGGTGGATTAGTATTAAATATTGCTTGGAGGAGGCTTGTAGAGCTGCAGGAAAGCTGCTTTTTGTTTTCATCGGTCAAACAGACCTCAGACATGGAATAAACAGCTTTTTTTTCCTCGCTGTGATATGTTGAGGAATCTGTGCCAGCGTGGCGGGAACGGCGGTGGATGCTTAGGCAGTGGTTTCGAGAGGTTGTCCTCTTGTATAACAGGAAAGTCGTGACAATATATATGAAATGCCTTTTTTTTTTTAAATGAGAAATTTCACTTAGGAAAAACCATCGAGCTCCAGTATGTGTCCCATGTTTTTTCTAAGTAACAAAGACCAAATTGATGTGACAAATCTAAACCTAAGAGCACAACACACTCCGTTTTAACGTCGGCGTGGGCAGGCCGAAGTTAAATCTGTTGACTTTCTCCCCTTGGTCTAAACGCATTAAAGCCCAGCCGTGTTGGTAAACATGAACTTTAGCGTGTGCACTCTCCTGATGTTGCATTACCAGATTCGTGGGTCTTAAAGTTCAGATTTTCCAGCTGATTACCTCCCGCTACCATTCGGTGTTACCAGGGTGTGAAGTGGTCCTGAGCAGCCCAAAATATCTGAGAGGGAGTGTGCAAGATCGCAAAGGGAAACGTTTCAAACGCGTACACTGTCACTGCCCTGTTTACCTGTCCATTTTTTAATTTTATTTTTTTGTTTACGATTCAAAGACATGGGCAGCTTCCTCTATTTTGCTTCGCTTTCCAGGCCTCAAACTTTACTAGGGTAACACTGAGACTTTACAGTGGCCTTATTTCACTTTATTAATCTCTGTATTCGCTGGTAGAAATGTACAGCAGATACATGTTCAATAAGTGTGTTTAGTAACTGGAAACGTTCCTAATATTCACAAGTAGACACTAGCAGCATTAACGTGTACTTAAAATGCTGTAACACCTAGGTTAAAGCATCCAAATAAGGTCATTGTAAATGCAGGCATTACCCCCTCTTTCTTTTTTCCTCCTCCTTCCTTTTTGTATAGAGGCATTATATATCTTGAGGAAGTAGGTTGTTAATATGTATAATTTAGCAGTTGCTGGGGTTTTTTTTGTAAATAATGAGAAAGTATTGTGAATGATATTTGTTGAATGGTTTAAAAAGATCATTTATGGCAAACCTCTCTCGGCTTTGAAAAATGTGACTACAGTGCATATTTTGTATGTAAGACAGCAGAGTAGGATGAACAAGCATTACTAGAAGCTGATGACAACTACATGTAAAACTTGAGGATAATAGCTTACTGACCTTGTAATTATTGATGTACATAAAAGAATGACAGAACATTTTTTTTTTTTGTCAATTATTAAATGTGGAAATCCATCCATTGCTGTTTGTCTTGATAACTACCAATAATTAATTTCAAGAATTCTCCTGCAATGCTTATTTGAGCGTGCTTGTTTGGTGCCAGAGGGATGGCTCCTCAGACTGCGCACAAATTCGGCTAAGATGTCTTTCAAGTAAGTACACTCAACTTGAAATGATTGTCTTTGATGCTGTAATTCCAAAACAAGCTCTTTTTGCATCCCCCCAGAGGATGTAATGTTCGCCTCGCAATGAAAGGAGCTGGTATTGAAAAATTTATGTTTACAGCAGGATGAATTTAAAAGTACTAGAGCTGTGGAAAATACGACAAATTAGCTTAGGGATGGATCGGAGTGAAGGCGGGGTTCCCCCTGTGCTGTAAAATTACAAAATCTCATCTCCACTCCCGTTCTGAAATGTTAAAATATTTTCCTACCTGCTGCTTGAAACGGGGTTCGCAACGTTATATCTGAACACACCACAACACTTCTTGTGATTACAGTTGAGGTGTTTGACCGTAGCGCACAGCGCCATGTACAGTATATGGAAAACCGAACGGGGCATGTCGACACAAAAGCCTCATACCAGCTGTCGAGCACGGTGATGGATGGATGATGATTTGGGTTTGTTTCGCAGCCACAGGACCTTGGCATCTTGCAGTCATTGGCTGTGTCCCAATTCAGGGGCCGCAGCTGACGTGGGCCACATTTGTAGGCCAATTACGTCACAGCGACGCGACGTAGGCGGTTCCAATTCGTAGACCGCACATGCGGCCTACATTTCCCCGAATTTGTAGGATGGGTCTGATGTATCCTAACTGGCCCACCATATCCCAGAATTCATAGCGCGGTCCAGCCAATTACAGTTTCCACCACTAGCGGCAGCAACGGAGACGGTAAAACCGAGGAGGTGAAAGCGGTAAGGGCGGTAACAGCTGGTTACGCAAATCTGAAGGCTAGACAGTCCCATTTCACAAGCCTCGCACTTCCGGCTGCCGCGGTCTACGTGGGCCGCAGCCGACTCGGACCACGTCGGCTGCTGCCCCTGAATTGGGACACACCTATTGTGTCAACCATGAGCTCTGTATACCACAGTATTTAGAAGTGAGTCCAGCTGTCTGACAGCTAAAGCTTGGCCCAAATAGTATCATGCAATGATCCAAAGCACAGCTGCAGATCAACAACAGAACGGCTGAAAAAGAAATGAATCAAGTTGTTCCAATGGCCCCGTCAAAGTCCAGACTTTAACCTGATTGAAGTGCTGTGGCAGAAACTTAAGGGAGCTGTGCATGAACAAATGCATGCAAACCTCAAAGTTCACCATTGTAAACAAAAATAGGTCAATTTTCCTCTAAAGTGATGCAGGAGCATGGAAAGGTCATACAGAAAACAATTCAAGGTATTGCTGCAGAAAAGATGGTTTTAAATGGTTTCTATGTTAGTGCTGTGCAATACTGTAAATGTTGGTATTGATCCGATACCAAGTAAACACAGGACCACTATTGCCTGTGTTTGGGAAACTGTCGCCTTTAGGCAGTTTGTGGGCTTCACATACTGAAGTTGGAGGATAGAAACAAAGTATTAATCTTATCGCGCCAGCGTTGGTATTGATACTATCAAGATTTGAATCGATCCACAGGTTTTTCAATTTTCTCAAGTTTGGCTTATGTTTTTAAAATAACAAATAAATAACGACACAATGTCAGTTGTCTTGTGGTGTTTGTTTTCAGGTTGTCATTTTTAAGGTAAATGCTGCTCTGGATTGTAAAATATTCCCCAGTTATGTAAAAACTTAGCGTTGACAGGCGGCATGCTTTGTTTTTACCATGACTGCACATTGTAAGACAACATGTGTCGTTTAACCATGACAACATACTTGTGCTGAACAAAGATGAAGCCAGTTTTGTCCTCTTTCACACAGGGGTCGGTCTCTTTGAGATGAGACTTATAAAGAATATAAAGGGAAAAAAAATCTAAAAACAAAGTAGTAGAGACAAAACAAAATTGCTTCGGGTCCCAATTTTCAAACGTTTTCAATTAAAATGTTTTTCTTTTAATAATTCTAATGACTTCTGGCTCTTTGTGGCTTTTACTAGAGGACAGAGGGTCATCTATGCTGCAATTAAAGACTAATTATATAGAACAAATCAGCTCGGTGATCCATCAGCTTTTTAAAAATATAGCACCTTCATCATATTTGACTTGAAAGTAGAACTTGAGTTACAGCAAGTCCAAAAATAGGTGCATGTTCTGGTGAGCCTGGTGTGTTTAGGAACACAAGAAAAGGTAAATAAATTGGAATTGAATATATTTATTTAAACAAACAACCTTTGTTTCAGTGCAGAAAATCTAATTGTGTGCTGTGTTTATTGACAATGTGTGATTCCCCCTAAAAAGAAACTTCCCAAAAAAATGTCCTTAATGTCACAATTATGGTTTCACATAGCTAAGATTTCCAGTCACAACAGGATCATCAGACCTCACCCAATTTAAAATCATGGGTTCGTCAGCTCCCAGAAGAGGGGACTTGGGAGCAGCTAATATAAAAACCTGCCGTACCCACCAAGCCTGTGGAAATGTGGTGAATGAAACTGCCAGAAATTTGCTATGAATGCATTCTTAGACAGTGCGTGCCTGTGCAAACCAAATAATCGGGGTGTAGTCGGCTTCCTATTAATAATCAATAATGTGTTCCATAAGTCATCGCGGCAAGAACTTGGTTGGAGAAACAAGCTATACCTCCAGGCAGTGTTAACGACCCCAACACTTACTCAGGTGCATAAATGCATCATAATGTAGCTCTTGCTGGAACAAGACCTAGTAATAAAGTGACCACTGCACAATAAAAGGACAGATTTCAATGCTTGAAAAGGCTCCAGCATGACATGTTATATGCATGTTGCATGCTCTGTCCTATTAGTTGGAGGTAAAGGAGGCTCTGAGGTGGTAGTGCAGACTGATAATGACCTACAGCCAGTACACCTTGACCAGTTGTTGAGGCAGAGCCACTGACAGGAGGATGAACCTGTGTTCCAGCCTAAAACACGCAATAATTTAAAGATGGGAACAGATGCACTGTTTTTCAGCCTGTAATGCAACAGTTTTTTAAAGATAACCTGTAAGATGTGCATACGTGTGTTTATGTTTGTCAGCATTTATTTATCAGTTGTTTCTGAAGCGCTTTGATTTGGAGCAGTTTGCTTTCTTTCATGCAAGAATATTCCCTATTCTAGGAAAGATGACTTTAGTACACAGCTCGCGAGAATTAAAGCGAGATATTCTTGTTTCAAAGGTTGTGTGTGTAGCTCTGTGTCTCAGTAGTAATGTACAGTATGCTGTATATTCCTCCCTGCTTCTGCTTTGTGATCGTGTAGAGCGTGCACAGGGAGATTTGGATGGCTTTTAAACAGCACTGACTCACCTTTTCACCAGATAACGAGTCCTCATCCCTTTTCCTAAATCACTGGAATTATTCCCACATTCTCTGCAAGCACCGCCAATCATTTCCAAATGAAATTACAAAGCAACACAGCACGCCCTGTGATAATAAACCTATGACACAAACGGCAGAAATGTCCAATCAGCCTACTTTACCGCAAATCAAACCCCCACTGCGCCACCCTGTCAGCAATTTGGTGGAGAGCCAGCTCTTCAGTTGAAGTCCAGGCTGGCCCCGGTGGCCTGATCCATTTTTATTTCCTTTCACTTCGACCCTCTCCTGCTATTTGCTGTAAAAAGACAGAGAACATTAATTGCCCTGTGGCCTATTAACAGTAAGCTGCAACAAAAATCCACAATACCTGTTTGAAGAAGTGTTTTCAAATCTAACCTGTTCTCAGAGTCTGTGCTGTGCTGGTATATTGCGCTCATAGTTAAAGAATAAAAGAAGGCACCGTGTAAATGACAAAATCATTAATGCAGTGAACCAAGCAAGGCTGACAGAGCAGACTAAAGGCCACAGTGCCACTTTTTCATTCTTTATCCTTTGACAGTTTGGATTTTCTCATACTCTGATTCTCTTCTATAAATATACTGCTAAATAAATAAAGGACATACTTATGATCAGAGTATAGCAACAAGTCAGTTGATATTGATCTGATATTGATCAGTTATGTAGCTGTTGCTCATCAGTTTCAGCTGCTTTGCTGTTAATGCCATTAACAACAGGTGCACCAGAGGGGCAACAGTGAGACAACCTCAAAATCCAAAGCAGTGGTGCTGCATGTGAAAAAATGCATTTTTTTTCTTCCTCATCTTTTCTGACTGTTCTCTGACCTGTAGCTCATCTGCTGCCTGCTGTGTCTCCCAGCACAGTCTTGAGAGCATGGAGGAGATTCCAGCAGACAGGCAGCTACTGTAGGAGAGTTGAGCAGGGCTGTAGAAGGTCCTTAACCCATCCGCAGGACCGGTATCTGCTCCTGTGTGCAAGAAGGAACAGGATGAGCATTGCCAGAGCTACAAAATGACCTCCAGCAGGACACTGATGTGGATGTCTCCAAAACAATCAGAAACAGACTTGGTGGCTCGACAGTGAGCCCGATTGGCGTTTTCCACATAGTGAAAGAATTATTAGGGCCCCCACTGGCCCCTTGTCCTTTTCACAGGTGAGAGCAGGTTCACTCAGAGCTGCCTGCCACATCGTTCAGCATGACTGGTTTGGTGACTGCTATTAGATCCATCCATTCTCTTTCACTTATTCAACTGACGGTTGCGGGGGGGCTGAATTCTATCCCAGCTATTGTAGCAAGACGCAGGGTAGACCCTGTCACACGCTAACACAGAGATACAAGCATTCACACTCACAGCTATGGGCAATTTAGAATCATCAGTTAACCTAACCTCACTATCTAGATATCTTTGGAATGTGGAAGGGAGCCCACGCAGATGTGCAAACATGCAAACTTCACCAAGGAAGATCCTGGCCAAATGGTGGAATCGACCCCAAGAACCATCCTGTTTAAAGGCAGCGCTAGACACTACCCTTAGGTATTGGGGTGAAAGCCTTCTCAGACTGTCAGACTCTGGTGCAGTGGGTCTGGGGTTCCTCCTGGTGCACAGTAATGGCCAGGCTCAGCAGCAGTAAGGAACTGCAATGAAAATTCATCAAAACAGCCTTACATGCTGCTCTGCTCCGTCAACATCGACTTATTGTAACACAGATTTCTTACCTTTCCTAGTCTTGACTTTTGTGCCCGGTCGCATAGAAGAGCATTAGGAGCGCGGTTTGGCTTGCACATTTAATCTGTATGCCAGTCTAGCAGGTCCTGGATTGTCCAGCCGAGCTTGGATCTTTTAAACGGGCCTAGCGTGTATCACCATGTCTGTCTGTGGGTTCAAAGCGCTGCTTTGAACCCACAAGCGCTGCTTTGAAAAGTTTTCCCCACGTGCAACTGTCAGATTGTGATCCACCCCTCCCATCTACTGCTTCAAGTGAGATAAAAACAAATGTTGAGAATTATTATTTGTAAATACACTTTTCCCGGGGCCTGTTTTCAAATAATCACTGCTACTTTTAATGCCGCGGTTGATGTTTCCGAGCCCTCGAGCTAAGCGGCGGCAGGAGAGGCTGAGTGTCGCTGAGCTGCTGTGTTCTCACCAACAATTATTCATCACCAGTCTTTCTGCATCTCTCCTTTATTCTTTCTCTCCCTTTAATCTCTGTGTCTGCCACTCCCTCCCTCCTTCTCACTCACTCCATGTCTCCTTTTGTTGCCATCTCTCACTCTCCTCTCTTCTCTTTTCACTTCCTTCCTGATCTGTTTTATTTTTATTTTTTGAGTCATGGCCCCCTCTTCATTTTGTGTCATCCACTCTTCCCATTTAACCCTTTTCCCCCCCCCCCCCCCCCCCCCCCTCCACCCCCTCTCCCCCCCCCCACCCCCCCTCCTCTTTTGT
>VURO01018459.1:0-11995 GCA_015108175.1 Pelvicachromis taeniatus | reverse complement strand
TTTTTTTTTTTGTCCCCGCCCCCCCTTCCTTTTTTTTCCCCCCCCCCCCCCCCTTTTCCCCTTTCCCCCCCCCCCCCCCCCGAGATGTAGACGTTCCATGTTCCTTACTTTGTCTCCCTTTCCTTTCCTCTTCTCAGCTATTTCTGTCTTTGATCCCTCAACTTTTTCCTCCCTCCTGCTTTTTTCCTTCCATTCCTTTCTCCTTTCTCCTCTTTCATCTCCACGTTCCCTGCATCTTTCTCCCAGTTTCCCCTCCTTTCCCAGTTCCATTTGTCTCTCTCTTTTCCTCTGTCTTCTTTTTCATTCCTCCCATATTCCCTTTCACACAGATCCCCCCTCTCATTTTTCACATTTTTTTCTTTGTCTTTCCCCTCCCTTCCTCTCTCCTTCTTCCCTTCTCATGTCCGTCTTCCCTCCTTTTTGCTGTCCATCTTTCTTTGATTCTTTCCCTTCCTAATCATTTTCCTCCATACATCACACACTTATGTTCATCTGTCATTTCTCAACTCTCCTGCTCATATCTCCTCTTTCCTTGATTCCTGGCACCCCTCTTCCCTTTGATGCTCCTTTCTTCTTGCTTTTCTCTGATCTTTCCTTCCCTTAAATCCTTTCCTCGCTCTCTCGCTCTCTCTTTTTTTTTATCTCCTTTTCAGTTTGTCTCACTCTTCCCCCTCTTCCTCCCACTACCTTCCTTCCTGTCATCTCACCTTTCCATCTCTCGTTCTCTCTCTCACCTCCTCTTGTTTTGAATCCCTGTCACGTCTGTTCTCCTCGTTGTTTCGGTCTTCTCTTGCCTCTCTCTTAATCCTTTTTTTTTCTCGTTGTCCTCTTTTTCCGTTCTCTCTCTCTCTGATTTATTTCTATTTATTCCTTCTATTTTCTCCCTCTTTCGTTTCCTAAATGTTCCCAATCCCACTCACTTAATTCCTTTCTCTCCTCTATCCTCAATGCACCTCCTTTCTGCCCCCTCCTATCTATTCATCTCTCACTCTGTTTCTCTTCTCCCTTCCTCCCTCTTTCTCTCCTCCCTCTCCCCTCCACCTGCTCCGACCCTGATCTCTCTCCGCCTGAGGAGCTCCTATACGGTGTAAACAGATGATTAGGTGCTGTCCTTTGATTCCAAGTCTTTGACTAAATCCATCCTGATCATTATGACAGGCAGCACACTCTGCTCTGTAGCAGCTGGCTGATAATGAGACTTTTATTTTTCCTCTTTCTTTTTTCCTCCTTCACGTTACAGCAGTGCTGTTTATGAAACCATCCTCCCCTCTCCTCCTCCTCCTTCTCCTTCTCCTCCTCATCATCATCATCGGAGTCTAATTCCGAGTAAGCAGATATTGTTTGCAGACTTTACATGCGTCTGCCCATTTTCGGGTCATCCAGACTTTATTGCTTTCATCAAACAGTCTAATGTAATTATCTCTCCTCAGCTTTGATTCGGCTGGTTTTTCAGCAGAGCTGTCGGGGACAATAACGTCTGTGGTGGTGGGGTGGGGTGGGGGGGAATCCCCCCGTCGTGTTTCAAATTTGCTGAACAAAGGTTACACGGTGAGATGGAATTCTCAGAAATGCTGCATTTGTGTTTTTCTGTCACAGACGTCCCTTTTTTCCCCGTCTTCTCTGACACATTATGACAATTAGTAAATGTTTCTCAGGGAAGTTTCTTCCATCAGTCCGTCTTTAGTTTCCTTCTTTACGCTGGGTTGACAGATTCTGACTGATGATTATACCCACCCACTTCTCCCCCCTCTTGACATATTTTAAACAACTTCACTCATCAATAATCTGCGGTAAATCCATCATGTGAGGAAAATCCCTGTTTGATCATGTGCTGTAGCTCCCAAACAAAAGGCCTTTAATATGTAATAGCTGTTGTCCAAGATGTTGCCAGTTGTACAAAATGCCTGTAAAGAAAAGTCTGCAGCAGGTGGATATGGGCAATGTTCTAAGATCTGTGACGTCTGGTTGGTAAAACCTGCCCTTTGTGATTTGACAGTATAACCTACACATAACAGTTAGTAGCTACAAGCAGAACTGTGTCATCATAAAATGAACAGAAACAACTCTGCAGTCACAGGTGACTGTGACCAGTGGGAAGCAGCTCACATCAATCGTGGGCTTGTTTGTCGCTCTGATGCTGTTTTGCCTTCTAATTTGCTGAAAGTGTTTGGAAGCACCAATGGACACTGCAGAGCTATGATTATGTTTAATGCCTATTGTCACCATAGTGCAGCACCGTGGCTGGAATGTGGGTGTTCACATTGCACATGTATTTGTCTTTCTTTCTTTAAACATGTCTGTCAGTAAGTGTAGTAGCTACTATTGTACATACAGACGTGATTTCATCCTGCGTACGCACATCCCTGATGTAAACAAACTTTTTAATGTGGAAAAATGGCATAATTTTAAATATAGATAGCTCTTCATCTGCAAAGCCTTCTCCTCTACAATGCCTCGACATTACTGGTTCAACAGGGTTTAAAAAGGTGAGTAGCAGCCAGGTCCTGCTAATCAAATGCACTTGATTAATTGCTTGTCAGCAAGTGTGAAGGCTTCTGTAAAAGAAGACGTTTTGACACATTTCTGGCCTGAAGCATTCAGGTTGGTGTCAGCACAACGCTCCAATCTTCACTGGACTGGACATGCCCACAAATTCATCCTGACCTCAGACTGTACAATGATCTACAGAGAACCTGCGACAACCCCAAACTCTCAGACTCCACGGGCCTCAGTTAGCACATTACATGTTTAAAGTTCATGTCCAAGTGTGGCTTATTTTTGAAATATTGCAAGGACAAAGGCTCTCCTCTGTAAAAAGAACCTGCCAGCACAGTTTACTTCAAATACTTCAAAAGTAGAGATGTTTGGCCAAAATGCACCACATAGCACCACATTTGATGAAAACCCAGCATATCAGTACAAACATCCTATAGTAATTTTCAACACTGTAGTAAAGGAGTAATGGTTTGGACTTGTTTTACAGCCACAGGACCTGAGCGCCTTACAGTCACTGAGTTGACCATGAACTTCTCTGTATAGCAAAGTAACCATGGTCCTTCAAAGCCCAGGCATCAGCCGATGCTGTGGTGGGACCTTCAGACAGCTGTGTATAGACGAATGTTTGCAAACTTCAATGAACTAATGAGTGGGCCAAAATTCATCCACAATGATGTGAGAGACTGGAAGCTAAAAAAGAGGCTCAACCTGACGTTATTGTGGTGAAAGATGTTTCTAGAATCTTTTGAATGACTTAGTTCTTCACAGAGTCCTATGAGATATGAGAATAGAACCCACCTCTCCCTGGTGAAAGTCCTATACATCAGTTTACCTTGCTTCCTAGATAGACCTGAATCAGGTGAGCCATCATTCCATATAGAAATCAGTGACCTCAACAGCAGCAAGTGTCCAGCTCAGACTAGCTGAACAACCGCATGTTTCATTATGGATTTTATGGTCCAGTTGCAACAAAACAGCGTGCCAACCTCCGCTTTAAGAGCATGGAATCTGTTTCTTCATTTAGCATTTAGTTTATTTTGAGCTTATTTTGTCCTCTTTATATGTAATAATTCTACAGTTGAATTTAAGGAACCATAAAGTGTCACAAGTCAGTAAACACTCTGGCAGATATCTGTTACTGCGCTTCGTCGTGCAGTACTTAGCTGCCCGTTGGTGGTCAGATTTTTAGCTTTTTATCAGCCTTCAGCACTATCAGCAGCAGCCACAGAGCTAACAGCTCCAGTATGTGGGACAGCAGGAGGTCTGTCCCACATAGCTGTTGACCCAAAACATGGAGAACGGCACCAATTACAGCCGCAATATGCAAAGCACAGGTGGCGCACACGTGCAGCTGGAGTCTCAATTTGGAAGGATGACGGGCTGAGTCTTTTTTTTTTCTTTAGCCAAACAGCAACTTTCGGAAGACATTGTGCGGTGATTTCTAAGCTATATTTGGCTACTGTCAGGCTCTTTTGTGTTTGTGTGTGGGGGTTGCTGATATTCCGAAAACCACAACATCGAGAGTTTCTGTGGCTATTTCCAGCTGCAATGTGCCTCACCTCAGCTGCCTCACAAACATATCCTTGCATTATAGCCTTAAGGTATAGAGTAGTTTAGAAGAAACACCAATTTGCTCTAGGTTTATTTACACCAGGGGTCTCATTTATTAAAGTTTCCTGATGCTTAAGTTTGGGCTCAAAGTTGTGCTTTGTAAAGTTTTCATGTCAGAATTAGCTCCTCTGTGATTTTCTCTGACATATCAAAAGCAAAACTTTGGATAAAATCCTTTTTTATTTTTACTCAAGGTATGAATTTTATAGACATCATATATATGGTATTCACTGTGTAGTATATACACTGTACTATAACATCTTTACAGATCACGCCCTGTGTGTGATGAAACATGGATGTTAACTGGATGCCAACGGGGGATACAGAGAGCTGACGCTGAACTCAGATCGAGGTCAACAGTCACATCTTGTCAAGGGATCCAGAAATTTCTAGACAGGTGAAAAAAAAAAAAAGTCTCTCCACTCGTTACAAGAAAGTGGTCAGAATTCACCTCCATTTACAATGTCATCTTTATTTCTGGAAGTGACACATGTCACATCAGGGATTCTGCCGGCGCAGACGAACAGGGAGCAGGTTGGTCAGTCAGCTCACGGCACCGCGATGCACGCTGACTGATAAAACACAGGACAAATCAAAACAGGGCGCTCAGCTGGTGACACATCATGATATGAGACAGAGGCTGGTGCAAAGCAAAGGGGGCTCTCAGACTCTCTGATCTGTAGAAATGTACTCAGATGAAGTTTTGGTGATTTCCTTATGTGAAAACATAAAGGCGCCAGTTCACCCAAACGACAAAACAAACACACCTCACTTGAATGCAGAGAGGTGGTTTCATGTGCATGAGCGCAGGTACACGTCTTTTTAACCTCTGCCAAACTCCACAGGATGTGTCCTTCCATCAGAAGTTAGTCGTCAGTAGTTACTGTGGATAAGATTAAAATAGCAACAAACAGATACATTCTCTGTTTGTTGCTCCATCTGCACAGAATTTATTAATGAGGCCTCTGCATATATAATATACAGTTATGTGACTTTTTCTACACAACATTTGACTAATTTAAACAATAAAAACACATTTGAGTTGAACTTAATTCATTGCTAATGGAACATTTTACTGGTGCTTACTTAATCATGTTCCACTAATAACAGGAACCTTTGAGTTATAGAAAATGCTTCCTCAGTAGGAGACTTTAATCTAGTAGGACTCCTTCATTGACAGTTTGACTACCTGTCTTTAGGAAAAGGGCTGCAGGGCAGCTTTAGCAAAATCCATTTATATACTGCTTTTTCACAATCCATGGGAAGGTTCTTCTCAGTGAATCCGAAATAGCCAAAGCACCAATTGACATGCTCTGTGAGATCTGCCCATCTATAAGATATTTTTGGCTTCTAGTTCATCTTTAAAAAGTCAGTAAAAACAGTAGTTTTTTTTAAACCATTAAATCCACTGTAGTACAGTTTGAGTATCTGTATCTTTCTCTGAAACTGCTGTCGGCAACACAATGTTTAGCATGTCGGAGGGAGAACTGCCTGATGACTGTGCACGAGCTTTTAAGCTTTTTCTGTTTGAGCTGACTTTTACCAGAAACTGCTTTTTGAAGTCTTTGTACCCTAACTGCTCGGCAGTAAACAACTGGGAAACATACCGACCAGCTGGTGAAGTATTTAGGTTATAAACACATTTCCCACAAGAACCACAATGTCTCCAAATGACAATTATATTGTAATATAAATTAAAACATCTTCCAGGGGCCCGACTCTACTAGGCATACTTTAAGTGTAATGCAGATTAAATTTCACCCATCGCCCCCTTTTACCCTCACAGTAAACATTTTTGACAACCTCAAGAAAAACTGAAAATGACGTGTTTGTACAAGTAGAGCCATTGCAGAGCTGTTATACTGGATTGATATGGGTTTTACAGGTGTCCCTAATGAACCGACCAGTGAGTATTCTCTTCTGACAGCTGCAAAAACAAAGCAAAACCTGAGCATCGCATTCGTTCTGTCAGACCACTAAGTCGAGCTCAGCTAGCAATCCTGGCAGATTTGCCTGCGGTGCCTCTGCAAGCCGCTTTGCAACACACCTCCACAGTACCGCCTACTTTTCTCCCCGCCTTCTGGCTATTCACACACATCCCTGCCACAGGAAGGGCAGGGATGTGTGCTCTTCCTGCATTAAGCTTTCCATGTAAGTGCATATAAATGGGCTGCAGATGTAATAAAATCTTATTTTCACTAAAGCGGTCTTCTATTTATCTGTGTGATTTTTTTTAAGAGAGAGAATATTTGTGATTTGAGTGAACTGGTTCTTTAAGATAGCTGAACTGTTTCCCCACACCTGTTAAAACACACTGACATGACATGAGTATCACTGAGGAAGTATAAACTTGTGTCCTTGTCGTAGAGTTCAGCAGGCAAAGTGGAACGTCCTCGTCTGGAGTTTCTTAGGTCCATCTTGAATGCGACACTTTCCTCATCGCAGCTGATTTTCATTGTGTGGAAATCGCCACGCGATGCATTATTTAGCAATGCAGTTGAATAAACTGTATTCTGTGGCAGTACTGAAGGTTGATCCTACACCCCACAATATATTTCTGCTCTCGAGCGCCTCCTGTGGACATGTCCGCTCCACCACGCAGAGCTGTGCTTTTACAGTGCATATTGCACATTCGTCACCGTCCCACGCTGATGTAGACTCCCTGCAGGTAGCAGGTGAGTTACCGCTTCCATCCCACCAAGACGGATGCATCCAAGCATCCATTCAAATGTGCACTGACTATAGCCAACCATATCCCTCTTTACCAGCAAAGCATGAATGGTCACAAACTTGTCAATACATATCTGTTTTCTCTGAAACAAAGTCCACTTAATTTTGAAAAAATATAAACTTGTCTCAACTTCTTTCCACTTCACATGATTGTGTCTTTTTTTTTTTTTTAAAGTTCTATAAAAGGAACAGATCCCAGATATTTTGTAGGTCTTCACACTTAAAGCTTAATGAATGACTATATGAAGAGTCCCCTTCCAAAGTGAGGTATCCACCATTTGAAAAAACATGTACAAAGTACATTAAAGTAACGTAGGTCCTTGTGCGATGACATAATATACTTCTAACTTCTTTGAATGTTAAATTTTAAACTTAAATTTTCAGTAAGTCAACAATTTATATATATTTATATATATATGTTCTTTGTTTTGGAAATGAACTCTTCATACCTGAAACATAGAGCACGACAACGATCAAAGAATTTTCACTGTGATTTGACTCGATGTGTTTCCATTTAAGATCCCGGGTAGCAAAATGAACTGTTCGAAACTTAAAATGCGCGTTTCAAAGAAATAAAGAGCAAAGCTGAATGGCCAGAGTGCCGCATGTGGACGAAACGCACACACACACACACACATTCCAGCTTAAATTTCGTGTAACACGTCATCACAGTTCATCTGCGAGAAAAGTCTTAACATTGAGTATTTTTCTTTTACATCGAGGAATGTTCAAGAACAAAAGATCAAAATAAAAAAAAGAATTGTGCTGTTTTATATGTATATATTTAATAGTTCTCCTGCACTGGGTCATCAGTGTCTTTTGCTGTACACCTTCTGATCTCGCTGGCCGTTCTCACCGTTTGGATGTTATTTTCAGATGAAGTGAAGTCTTCTTGCATATGTGTGTGTGTGTGTGCACGTGTGTGTGTTGTGTGGATAAGTTTATGTCTGGGCAGGTGTGAAGCAGGAAATCAGTTGTGTACTTCCTCTTGATCCCCCCCCCCTCCCCCAATGGCACTGTAGTGGTACACACTCAGCTGGTCTTCGCTGGGGTGTGGGCTGCACGACACATCTGCTCTGAGTCATGATTCACAAGTAGAGATTAAATGTGATTTTTGTGACAGAAAGGGAGAGGGGAGTAGGGTAAGACAAAGCTGACCCTTTCCCTCACCGTCACGTGACACATAGAAAATGGCTGTTTTCTTGTTTTGTTTTTTTTCATCTGGCGCCCCAACCCCTCCCCCTTGGATCTTGACATTTGTCTTTGGAGGCCGGGTAAACCGAGGCGTCTTACGGACTGGAGAGCACGAGGAACAGCAAACCCAGGCCCAGCAGCGGCATGGAGAGGCAGACGGGCTCAGCTCCGTGGTCCAAAAGGCCCGGAGAGGGAAGAGTGGAGTCTCCGTCGTCGTCCCACAATCTGTCGTTCTCGTTTACCTGAAAGAAAACAAACAAATCTGTGTCTGAAACATCCATTTATGTTTAACAGGAATACAACAAAATCTGTTGCCTGCCGACACCAACGGGAAACATATCTTCAGTGCAGGCGGGGGGGGCGAGAGGGGCTGATCTGGGATTTTATGAGCAACTATGTGGGCATAATGGCCAAATTCTCCACATCCACAGTTGAAAAATTAGATAAGCAATGCCAAGGACATAGCCACTTATCAACCTGATGCAATTTCACAGCAAGACATGGCTTTTTTTTTTGGGCTGCAGACGTATTCAGAGTAAACTCTTCAATCAACATCATCATTTTTTCCCACCTTCATTCTCTTGATTTATGCAAACACATAATAGCTGTAACACTACAATTAATACCCTCTCTGTGTAGCGTTTGCATATTCTCCTTGAGCCCGTGTGGGTTCCCTCCGGGTCCTCCGGCTTCCTCCCACAGTCCAAAGACACGCATGTTAGGCTGATTGGTGAGTCTAAATTGACTGTAGGTGGCAATGTGAGCATGAATTGATGTCTGTCTCTCTGTGTTAACCCTGTGATATATACTCACGAATACCCAGCCTTATGACAGCTCGCATTAACTCCAAGCCCCACCGTGACCCCGAAACGGATAACTCATCTTGGAGCAAAATACTATTAAATTTGAATTAAACAAGTTTTAACCTTTCAACATCCATCAGGCCATTGGTGAGCTTTAAACAGATAAGCTGTGTTGCCAATACGAATGAAACTATCTTTGATACCCTCATAATACTAAAAGGAAATTGGATAATAAAATGACAACTTCCTACTTGAAAATGGGCATTTTGAATTTAATTAAACAAACAAACAGGATGAAAATGCATTAATTAAAATATTTAATTAGAAATTGTCTCCCCCCCCCCCACTCCTACCTCTTGTACCTCATTTGTATGGTACTAAAGACTGGAGCTGTATTGCTTGACAGTTTAAAAACAATATGACAGGATGCTGTTTGGTCATATCTGCTGTTACGACTCTAAGGCAGCTGTCCAGAATTAATTTACAGACTCAATTAACTTTGATTGGTGTCAAGTCAGTGGTATGTTATCCAAACCTCATTTGACACTCGACTATCGGGTGACAAAGCGTTCATGTTCCACAGAGTCTCTTTTCCCTGTTTATGTTATCTCTTTACCATACTGTTAGCTCTGCTGCAGTGAAAGGATGATACAGACTGTTGAAACAATGTGGGGCACACCGTTCAGAGGACTCGGGGCAAAAAGATATCATTTGGGTTTTGGCCATTTTTCTGCAGCTTTTCCCCTGGAACTAAGTAAGTGGCCTACTTATAGATTTAGCTTGTGAGGTTTATTTATATCTGTTGCCAGACTGTCAGTTATGTTATCTACAGCATTATTTTTGGGGGATTCCCATTTGGAGCACAATGCATGGAACAAATTTCATTTCCCTGATGAAAATTACATAATTTATAAATTTCTCCTCATTATTAAAATCTGCAATACTGTATGCATGTTTAATGGAAAAACAGGCTGTTCACATTAAAATTCATGTCCAACAGAATTCAGTAGTTGTTTGCTTTACGACTGCATTGTATGGGCTTTGTTAATGGGGTTTACAGAACCTGTTAATGGTGTGAATGAAGCAGCAGTTTCTGCGTGTTCAAGCTGATGGTGTACACACAGGACGGAAAGAAAACCATTATGGACACTCCGCAGACTCAAACCTCAGAGTCACGCGCTCCTTCAACCTGCTGATTGTGTTGCGTTCGTGTGCTATACAGTTGGTGTGTAAAAACAACAATCGGTATTTACAGACTTTTGAAACTCGTTTAAGTGTTTAAAAAACATGTTATACAGTCGCGGTAAAAAGATATCAGGATATAATAAAAATCAACAGGTTCTAAAATTGTCTAAAAATAACACACGACATATTACACTGTTACTGTTTATTCAGGAAAAACTAAACCAAAAAAAAAAAATCAGCTTGAATCAGTCAAATAACTTGAGGTATTTTTTTGTTGTTGACTTTTTCAGGCTCTCACATCAGTGCAGAAGGATTTTGGATTAATCTTCGTTACAACTCCCCACAATAGCACAACAAACAGGGTGAAGTCCTCCACGTGGCAACATCTTTTTCTTTCTCAGTCATTCTTTTGCAGATTTGCTGCTGTGCCTCGGGTCATTGTCTTGTTGCATAACTAAATTTGTGCCAAGCTTAGCTATCAGACCAGGGGCCTCGGATTTAATTGAGTAACTTCTGTACCCGTGAGACACTTGCTGCTGCCTGTCTTGGCCAGGCCTCCCTTGAAAAAGAGGTTTTTAATCTCAAAGGGATCTTCCTGGTTAAATAAAAAAATAACAACTCTAAAATATTTTAGCATTCAGAGGAGTTCAGGTTTTACTGTATGGCTGTAAAAAAAAACAACCCAAATCACACCCACTCCACCACCGTGCTTTCCTGTTGGTATGAGGTGTTTGTATATACATCTCCGCTTTGTTCTCACTGTGGTTTCTTCAAATGCAACTTTGCAAACATAACCTGTGCTGTGTTCTTTATAAAGAGAACAAGGTTTTCTGGCTTCCCTTTTGAACAGGCCATCCTTTTTACTTGTTCCGTTTTTTCAAGTTTTACCCTGACGAGCTTCAACATCTGACATGCTGAGCGAGGGCTGTAGAGTATGAGATGATAGAGCGTGAACAATGCTTCTCTAAGATCACTGCTGATGTTATTCAGATGGTTAGGTGGTGAGAGGAAAGAGAAGATAAAGAATGCATAGGGAGAAAGGAAAAGCCACAGGTTAGGGAGAGAGAAGCGAAAAATTCAGAGACCTGCTGCGTTTCTGTAGAAACACTTGGAGAGTAAATAGTGGTGAGTGGAAATAATCGAGTGCATTTGATTAGCAGCGCTGGCTGCTACTTACTCTCTTTAAGTCCCATGGAAACGGTAAAGGTGTACGTCGTTTTCCACGCACTGCTTTTACATTTTTTCTCAGTTTTTCTTAAATAATTAATGACATTTTGTAATATTTCATGTGTTATTGTTCATCTGAAGTTGTGTTGACCAAATGATGATTTTACCAGCTGATTTTTTTACAGTCCTATTAAGTAAAATCTTGATGTACCGTATATCTTCTAATAGTGGCCTGTCTCTTATTGATGCCCATTTCTAATAAACGCCGGTTTGAAAACATGTCACGACAAATAGACGCCAGTCTCCAATAGTAGCCGGGTGACCCTTGACCCGGAAGTCCCTCCGTGCTGTCGTTGGTCCTCCTGCGTCTCATCACTCGGCCAGGTGTTTCCAATCAGTCGTCATCTACGATCAGCGGCATTTAAGCTGGATGCGCGGCGACCGTCGAAGTGGGATTATTACACTGAACTGGAACTGTCGGCTAGCAAATCTGCTAACTGTGATTTTCTGGTCTTTTACTTCCTCTCCTGGAGAGTCGGGCTGAGAGAAGTTTCAGGGAGCACCACTCGTACACTGGGCTACCACAGACAAGGAGACACTCGGGAGCAAAGGAGGAGCACAATTAGGAACTGCATTATTTGTGAACTGTTGGAATATGTTTTGGAGCACTGTAAGTAAACGCACTGTCTTTTCACCTCAGTCTAAAAACTGCGCCTGGGTCCTCTTTCCCTCTCACTTCCACGACAATTCCATCTAAGAAGGGAATAAGAACCGGTCTCCAACAACCGCCGGTCTCTTTTAAATGCCGG
>VURO01018458.1:24233-41757 GCA_015108175.1 Pelvicachromis taeniatus | reverse complement strand
TATATAATTTTTACATTTTGCATTGTAACAGATCTTTTGAAGGTATTTTTCTTACAATAAGAACTGCTTGTCAATGCTTTTCACTATTTATGAATTATTTGTACATTATTTGTTACTACTAGGCCAGACTATTGCAATTCTTGATTATCAGGCTGTTCTAAAAGCTCCCATAAAACTCTTCAGTTGATCCACATTGGTGGCTATTAGCTTATCATCATTAGCTCTCTGTTAAATTCACAATTGACTGAAAAAATCCTTTTCCCAAACAAAGTATTGAATAATCAGGCCCCATCATATCTTTAACATCTCAGAATACTTTACTATCTCTATATCACACTTAGACTGCAGGCTCCTTGTGGTTCCTAGAGTTTTTAAAAGTAGAATGGGGGACAGAGCCTTCAGCTCTCAGCCTCCTTTCCTGTGGAATAGGCTCCCAGTTTGATTTGGATGACAGGCACCCTCTCTAGTTTTAAGATTAAGCTTAAATTATTCTTTTTAATACATTTTATAATTAGGATTGAGTCACGTGAGTGTTTCTTCTCCATTCTCATCTTTTCACTCATCATGTGCTTTACTACTGCACACTATTAAATTTTGTCTTCTTGTGCTCTCCTGTATTTTTTTACTTCTCTTTCCCCTCATCCCCAAACCAGTTGTGACAGATAGCTGCTCCTCCCTTCTCTTTCATCTTCCTGTTAAAAAAAGGAGTTCCTTTTCCCTGCTCTTGCCAAGTGCTTGCTGTGATGGCTGGGAATTTCTCTCTAATATTGCAAGATACAATGTATCAATTTATTTAGCCTCATTTACATGTTTTTTTTAGGTTACAGAAACTCATGTGTTACGTCTTTCAATGAACCATAGACCAGCTAACGTAAACACACAAGTCAATGAAATAACAGTGAAACAAACATTCAGTTCTGATTAAATAAGCGTTTCTCCCTTGGTCTTTTCTTTTCTATGCATCATGATTTGTTGATAGTTTGGATGGAAACGCAGCTGCTGTGCTCCAGATTTAAAGTCCTGCTGTTTAGTCGAGATGGAGAATGAGATACGTGGGAGCGGAGCAGGAATGTTAGTGGGCTGGTACTGCTGATCATACCACCTGGTCGGACCACTCACGACACACACACACACACACACACACACACACACACACACACACACACACACACACACACACACACACACTGTTTGTGTAATCAGTTCTTGATTGTAAAAATTAGGATTTGGTCATATTATAAACATTATGTGTGCATTTGGTCAGTCAGTTTATTCTACAAGCTTAAATCAACAAAGACTTTCATTCAAGTGATTGATGAATCTGATAAAAACATGATATCAAACTTAACTGTGGTACGTAAGGTCAGAACTTCTGTATGTGTGTGCGCCGGCCCCTGTCCAACAAACTTCCTGTCCAGACGGAAATTCCTTGGTGTGTATTTGTCAGTCTGGGGGTGTGTGTTTTTCATATGCGTTTGTGTGGAAACAGACAACAGACATTTCATGGTATCAAACAATAACGGTCTGTGGAATGTAAACCACTTCCCCTGGTACTGCAGCATAGCTCCTGTTGGCTGAATAAGATAACATATATGATCATAGCTGATGCGCTGACATTTTTTCCTTTCTTATGTGGTTGTGTTTGAATTTTATAGTACATATGTGCACGTTCTACTTCAGTAAGTCTTTATCTTTAAGGATTGTGGCTCAATATATTAACATGATAAACTTCTGTTTTATTAATTCAATAGTTATTGAAGTTATTTCTCTTTTTAAATGTGTAGATTTCAGAAGTTATTCTACCTTTATGACATATATGAAAGAAGGTCTTGTATAAAATACAAGGCTCCTGCAGCTCAGGTGGTAGAGGTTGTCTACCAATTGAAAGGTTTGGGGAATTGATGCTAGGCTCCTCCAGTCTGCAAACTGAAGTAAAGGTTGTCCTTGATGCATGAATCTGTATGTGTTTGTAAATGTTAGAAAGCAGTCAGGCATCTATAAAAGATGTATGAATGTGTGTGTGTGTGATTGAGTGAATGAGACTTGTAGTGGACAGTGCTTTGATTATGCCGCTGAATAGAAAGATGCAATGTATTTACCAGTCCTTTTAAAAATAGAGAAAATGCCAGCATCAAATCAACATGGATGCTTTTCTCTATTCTCAAAGACATTTCCTAAGTTTGCAGAATAGAAGAGGATGGAATTTCACAACAAACTAACACATAATGACAAATTTTGTTCAAAATGACACCTAAAATAAACTGATCCTTTCCTAAACTTTGCTTTAGATTAGCGCATAAAAAAACTTGATGTGCATAGTAGTCCTGCTTTCTACATATACTTTAAGGTTTCTGTCAGAGAAAAGAAAGCACCTGCAAAGGTTTTGCTTTTCAGTTGTTGAATTTATTCCTTAAACATACAGTATCAATATTTACACTACACATTCCCCAAAAGGCAAAATTGAAAGGCAGCTCCCATACAATAGTTTTAGCAGAGGTCATCCAGCAAATGACAATATAGCATGGCTTAACTGAACACAGACACATGAGCAATTTAAAGTCATCAGCAAACATTTTACTGTACAAAACAAAATGGGGGTCAAAATCAAGCTCTTGAAACAGAACCACGTAGTCACACATCACATGGAAAGTACATTGGTGTTTTGTGCTGACAGAGAAGAGACCTTCCATTCTTAAAGCTAGTAGTCTTTTTTTTTCATCGTTCTTCGAGGGCCTTGACGTGCAGCCAAAGCATACTGATCACTGTCATTTAAGTCCAAGCCTGAGTTCATATCAGTAATTGTGTGGACAGTGCAGGACTCGTAGATTAAGCTACAGTTAGCATTCTATAGCTACATTTTGAATTACAGTGCTGGTGTTGCAGCCATACATTGATAAGCCACATAGTAAGTCCTTTTTGGCATGAGTTGAGCTTTTTGCCAGTCCATCAGTTAGAACCAAACTGATGTCTTTGCTTTGGTTTGATCAAGAGCTGCGAAGACAAACAAACAGGGTTACATTTTATTGTGCGTTTAAGATTTAATGGTGCAGTGAAAATATATGTGAGCTTTGACCAAGGCTTGACAGTTACTGAGCTGTTATATCTACCTGTGTCATACGCCTCTAAAGAGCCATGGAGACCAGAAGGAGTCCAATTGACAGAGGTAGCCGTGACATTGTTGTTGCTGCTGGGCTCGATCTCTCCCTTCACCCCCTCGCTGTGTGGGGAACTCCCCGTGTTGGTGGATGACTGACTTTGGCTTCTAACACCAGGCAGCAGGAGTGAATTGAATCTGGGATCCAGTGCCGGGCTGTGAGCTGGGTATGTATGAAGGATGGGGTGATGGTGCCGAGTGTGGATGTGGGGGTGGGGATGGTAGACGTCATGAACATTTGGATAGCCGCTTGTGCTCTGGGGGTTCAGGCTGTAGGTCCAGCTATCTGGAAGGGTAGCTGCAGGTGAGAGGCTGGCCTGGGAAAGCATGTGGCCGGCCCACAGAGCTCCATCCTGGTGGTTAAATGAGACAGGGCTGGAGGAAAAGCCTGGATGGACTGAGACAGAGACAGAAGGGATGCAGGAGCTGCTCTGGGATGGATAAGTGTTGTTCCAAGCTGAGCTTCCCTGACCTTCAGTGAGAGAGCCACCATCTGAAACAAACACATCACAAAGACTTAACAGACTGACTGAAAAGCTAGTGGTTCGTAATTATTTAGATAGTTAAACCAATTCAGTGCATCAACTACAAAGGCAAGTGTTGCCTGCTCACCTTTCCATATGCCAGTGGTGGTTGAAGCCAAAGGCTGAGTCACTCTAATAGGCTTGGTATCGCCACTGAAGGTGCTGGACTGACTGAGAGCACGAGAGAAGTGCTCATCTACCACATCACCGATGTTTCCTTGGAAGTAGGTAAACAATACACACCGGGAACTCAAGTACTCTGTCTCTGCTGGCTGAGTACCATCCTTTAACTCTGAATCAGATGAAGATCTGCTGCCTGATTCAGCGCCTGGTGCTGCAGGACCCTGCTGGAGGACCTCTTCTCTGGGCAGTATCCCTCTTCCTCCTCCTTGGTGCTGGTCCATACACTCCTGCATCTTACTGTAAACACTCAGCTTCCTCTGGAATAAGATAGAAATAGAGATTAAATGAAAGTTTAAAAGAACAGTAGCTCAAGATTATTAGGATTTAAATTTTAAAATAATGACCATCTTTGTGTTGATTTTGTATAGATTTAATACAGAAGACAATCATTTCTCACATGTTGAAGGCGCTACCAGTTGCACAGAGTTCTAAATGTCATAAATAAATGACATACAGTCACACTGTACCAATAATGATTTGATTTGGAAGCTGATTGGGAGTCGTGTGAAACTAAAATTCTTTTTGCCTCCATTTTGCATTCAAACTATTTGTAAAGCTCAGCGTGCCTGATCCACATTCCTGAGTGACTGACTGACTGTCATTACATCACCGTTTGACCGCAGGATTAATAGTTCCGTGTCATTACGCCTGACCTGTGTTGAATACCAAGCCCCCAGACTGGAATTTAATCACACAAAAAGGAAATTTAAGGTAAAAGTTATAAAAGCTATTAAAGGATAAAGACTTTGGAACAGAAACAAAACTAAATCGATTGTTCATAAATTACATTTTTATAAATAATCCTAAAGTTAGCCTCCGTTGTTGATATTTAACAATTTTTTTTCCGCTATAATATTTTAAATCCAAACTCAACAGGATCTTATTTTTGTCTTCTGCCACGTACTTAATTATATACATTTAGTTTTATATATTTATAAAACTTTTTCTTGTGATATAACTGATAGAATTCGAATACTTATTTCGATTATATTGTGACAATACAAAAGTCACGCGTCCCCCTGTAGGTCACACGAGCCCCCAAATGGGAAAAAAAAGAGATTATTTTCAAGTAAAAAGGAAAGCCTCGAGCTGAGACCGCGGTGTCTGCCCCTCTTAGTGCCTTCAAAAGTTTTGCGATGAATGCCTCACCTGTTGTTGTTGGTGATGGTGGTTATAGTAAGTTGCCTTGTACGCCGCTGCCGGGAGGTAGTGCGCTCCATAGCTTTGGTGGTACATCACATCCAGGCAACTCATTGCGACGGAGCGAAACGGACAAGGAGAAGCCGAAGGAGAGAAACTGGCGAAACACAGCCGAGGGCTACTCTCCTTGAAACTTCAGACGGGCTGTGTCTTCTGAGCCATCAGTGTCTCCATATATGCCCAAACGCATACAATAGCCATGTCGTCCAGTTTGCATATAAACAATGCGCCTCCCGTTGCGCGCTCCACCAGCACCACCCGGGGCCACAAAATAGTTCAAACCGGTATGAGACGCACACAGTATCCGGAAGAAAAAACAACAACAACAAAACAAACAAACTATCCCCTGACAAGTTTTCAGATAGTTCTTGATTGGATAAGCATCATCTTCTCTTGTTTTTCCTCTCTTTCTGTTTTGGAGGGGAGTTATATATTTAGAGAGGGCTGGGGCCGTTACGCACGCCCACCGGGGAAGGGCCTCTATGGCGCAGAATTTAGTAATGCACTATATTACTGTCGTAAGTCTTGAGGGTTTCTCAAGGTTTCCCTACAGTAAAGTTTAGGGCGCTTGTGTGGCATGCCATTTTTAATATCTGAGCAAAGATTAGATTAGAGAGAGACTACAAATTCGGAACTTAAATCACCATTATCGACAAAGAAGTTTAATTCCATCCAATGTCCATCCATCCATTCTCATCCGCTTATTTCAGACGTTTTCATTGGTCTCATTACAAATGGCTTTATTTCCTCAGTATGGGTCTATCAAAATATTCTACACTATGTCAAACATTGTATTGAATCACAGTCATTCTAAAAATATTGCAGGCTTACTAAAAACTCCCAATATAAAATGAACACTGTCGGGTTAGTCATTATAGAAAAGGCTGCGTGGAAATTTGCTATGAGAGGAGGGACTTAAATTTATTTTTTTTTTTAATGTATGAGGCCCTTTTTTTGTGGTCAAACAGCCTCGTCTGTAGGTCGTCTGTCAGCAACAGGTGCCTCTTAACGTCTGGTGCGTTAGAATGAGTAAAATAACGTGAAGGATGACTAATTAATTTTTTAAACATCGAGATGAAGACCTCAGAATCTCAAAATTGCAACTAAATATTAAAAAACAACGTGGCGACTAAACCTCAGCAGGGTCGCGTTTTTTTTATTACAAACAGTTTCTGTTAATCAAAGTTTCCGTCTCAGCGCATTGATTGAGAGATCTGAGCCGTTTGCTGCCATCTATTGACTAGTAAAACAACATGACATTCTTATTGTCTTATTGTCCCATAGTGAAGCAACCAGTTAAAGACATTTTGCCATCATGGTTATGAACCCAAATATGTGATCATATATGAATTTTATTAAGGCAAATAAAAGCTCCAGAGGTTTCATATATACATGACTAAACGTGTTTCTTTTTTTTTTTTCATGCATGCATTGGAAGGAAAAGCTAAATGAACACATGACTGCTCATAAATCATCATTACATTGATTTTTATTTACACTGTGTCACTTTTGCATTTTTCCTTATGTATATGTTTTGTCTGATTAACGCTCAGTTCAAAAGCCAACATTGAATTTCTCAGGAGTTTTACATTTGGAAGAGGGATGTTTAAAGGCTACAAGAAAAAGAACAATCAGATATCACTTTGTTATTGCTTTTAACAGTAAGCTATATGCATTCATGCAGATATGCATCCATTTCAGCTCTGTGTAAATCAGAAAAAGGAAAAAAAAAGTGAAAAATTAGAGCTGTTTTAAGGTAAAACTAAAATTCAGCTCGCCTACACCTCTATGGAAAACAGCAAAATGCCAGTTTAAGAATTTCACAAGGAGCTCCATCTGTGGCGGAAAAAAAGCATAAAGATGTAAACACAAAAATGTGTAAGTACATCCATTGTTAGCTGACTGAAACAAAAAAAGCGTGTTTTGTTCCAGTTCCAAATGAACACTTACGTAAAATTGCTTCTGATCTCATAGAGCGCTAACAAGATGATACGCCAGCTGATGTGATTTTAAAGAAAGCAACTCGCCCACAGTTCACATCAGAGGAGATGGGGAAAAAAAACAAAAACAAGATAGCCCCTAAAATCTACTAGAGTTTCTATTATAAAAGATAGAAAATCAGTTACACTGTGTCAGAAATAATGGTTACATGCAATATAAAAAGTAGAAAGTGTGGCCATGACTCTAAAACCATTGGTCGAAAAACCTGAGAGCCTATATCTTATTACACTAATTAGTCCTTTCTAATTCCTGCTGAGTTAACACTAAAATGTAACTAAAGCACTTTCTTATTCTGCAGGTTTTTTTTTTCAGCAAAAATGCTTCTGCTTAAGAAACAGACTGCATTTGGACTAATGACATCTAGCTCTTTTGTTGTAATTATTGGGCTTCTCCTACATATAACTGTCTTATATGCAGCATGCCTGTTCTTCCCTGCGGTTCAGTAAATTTCAAATATGACGACGGGGTCTGAGAGCTTTGTTACTGCCAGCATATTTCTTTGCAGACATGTCTAATGAAAAAATATTTATAACATACATTAAACCAATACTGCTGAGCTGAATGCTGAACTGCTTTGGAGCACTGTGGATGTTGTTTGAAAGCTTGGCACATGCATATATACACCCACAGTGTATGTATGCATGTATAGTGTGGATTTACAGTAGGTGTCCTGTTCATTTTCCCAGTAAAACAAGCCAACAGGCACAACACCAGGGTGTTGAAACTGCAAAATGGATTCCAGTAAATGTTATTCACAAAGAACTTTACTTTTCTTAGTTCCCTACTGCACGTCTCAAAATGTGAAAAGGGGTACTATCCCAGGTCATTTCATTAGGTACACCTGCTCAAATGTAAAATTACTTTCTTATGAGTCTTGATTTTATTGCAAAATTCAGGTGGTAGGTCAAGAAACTGGTGCAAAGAACATGACTGTATGCATCCATCCTCCCTTATATCAAAGGTTCAGGCTGATGGTGGTGTAATGGTTTGGAATGTTTTTTCTGGGCACACTTTGAGCCTTTTAATACCAACTGAACATCATTTAAATGCATTGCAGCTGACCATGCCCATCCATTTATGCCAACAGTGCATCTTCGTATATGGCTGCTTCCAGCAGGATAACACAGGATAACATCACATCAGCTCAAATAATCTCAGATTAATTTCTTGAACATGACAATGAGTTCACAGACCAGTCAGTTCTGAAGGTAAATGGGGGTTCCAGCTTAGTACTGACAAGGTGTAGTTAATGAAGTGGCCAGTGAGTATACATCACTTACAGTGCTTTGAAAAAGCATTTCTTGATTGTTTTTTATTTTTGCATATTTGTTGGACTTAAATGTTTCACATCGTCAAACAAATTTTGCAATAACTAGCAATGTGTCTTTCATTTCACTGTGGAGGAATTTTGGCCCACTCTTCTTTGTAGAATTGTTTTAATTTAGACACTTGAGGATTTTCAAGCATGAATGGAGCTCAGATTTTCCTAAAGGTTCAACTATTGTCTTGTCAGTTTACAGAATTTTTTTCCCCCAAATCATTAAAAGGTTTTTGGCCAATATGAGATGAGCCTTTGTCTTCTTTTTGGTCAGCAGGGATTTTCTTCTCGGAACTCTCTCATGGATGTCATTTAAGCCCAATTGATTTCTTATTTTTGAATCATGAACACTGGACTTAACTGAGGCAAGTAGGGAATGCAGTTCTTTGGATGTTATTCTGGGTTCTTTTTTGACCTTCTGGGTGAACTGCTGATCAGGTCTGATAGTCATTAGGCTTTGGTGTGGCTTGTGAAATTGATCTCAGCTTTGTTGTTTAATATTAAACATTTTTGATGGTCTGAAACATGTAAGTCTGACAAATATGCAATAATCTAATGAATCAGAAAGGGTGCAGAGACTTTTTCCACAACACTCTTGCCTGGTCCATTTTGGCAAACCCAAGGATGTTTTACACCTTAACCTTTTTACACTGAATGTATATGTTTCATGTAAAGAAAGCACATGATTAATCCAAATAATCTTTAGGAACGTGCATGTAATAAATGCATGTACCATTCATCTTTCTCACTTTATACATACCTTTAATCAGTGTGCAACTCCCCCGCCCACAAACACAAACGTATGAAAGACGAACATTTGAGAAACACAACAGGAAGATTTATTATTAATTTTTCTCATCCTGCACTGCTGCATGTTGTTACCAGATCTGATGGCACTCCAGGGACTGTGGCAAGAGAATAAGTGTCATTATTTTTCACTCATTTTTCATTCACTTTGATGTCACGATGAGCTTGTGACTTATTCCCCTATAAGCAGAAGGTGCTAAAGTGGGGCAGAGCCATTGAGAAAAACAATACAATATACAGGACATAGAATATTTTCAGGAGTTTAGATTATTTCAGAACAACTCCACTTTTTATTAACATTGCCAAAGGGTGGAAAGCCAGATCATCATGGGGAGTATATTTTGAGCTTTTTTAAAAATTATTATTTTCATTAAGTTAAGTTCTAATAACTTAATTGCCAAATATGTATGTACTCATTTCTGTCCGCTGAATTAATGGCATTTAATTAGAACCACTGAAAGGACAATTATGTAATCAGTTATACAGTGGATAAAACAATATCGCTCAATCTTATTCAATACAACAAAGACAGTGATCGGTAACCGGGACAGTTTGACACATTGCTCAGTGTGACAACGGTAGCAGCCAAAGACTGATTATACAATTGTGCAGAGATGGCAGAGTTTATCCATATCTCCAGCTAGTGTTGTATAGGAAAACTCACAGACTGGCTTTGGAAGTGGGGCAGTGGAGCACTCGGATGCCGGGAGACAGTGCAAGCATTCAAACTTTATGATGGTATTCCATACACATTCATGCACACACGCTGCACAGTTCAGAGCATATTACAACAGACATGTACACACACAAGCTCTCTGACACAGACAGTGGACCTCAGGGGCTTTCCGCCAAACATCTGGAGAAGCCTGTGCCTCCGCTGCTCTGCTCCTTAATGAGGCACAGAGATGATTATTAGTGGCTGTTTTAGAGGGGGAAATGGAGGGAGGAGAGGGGAAGGGGTAGAAATTAAAGTGAAATTGGATAACTGTTTGCCTTTTCCTCAAAAGAGAAAGAAAAAATGAGCAGAACCTCCAGTGCTTTAGATCTAAAGACATTCCACTTCCCTATTAAAACTTCACCTTCAGAGAAACACGAACAGGGTTTGAGGGGGTACATCCCAAGAAACCAAAAAAAGAAGTCACAAGTGTAATGTCCTACATTAGAGTCTGAGACGTAGTTATTAAGGCACCGACAATGAAAAGCATTTTTATAACTGATTTCAGAACCAAACTTTGCACCTGTCTACCTTTGCAGGACTTTACCATAATTTTGGCTTGCCTTTTTTTTTTTTTTTATAGCTTTACCCCGCGAGCCTTATGAAGCAGGTGTGACATAATGCTGAGCGCTGTTGATGATATGTCACATTAAGCAGACTGCAACATCATGAGTTTCGAAGTGTGGTTGCCATCATTCCTTTTCCCCAGAGAGTCTATGGAAACACCTGCCTGAGCTGGGCGTATAGCTGACCTTACAGAGTGATGATGATGATGATGATGATGAGGCGATAATAATGACTATAATAAATGCAAATAACCTACAGCCTGCAAATAAATGGTGGTTCTTTAACGTGTAAATTCTCTTTTAGAACAAATATCCTCAAGATGCATTTGAGCTGAAGTTCATGTTTTTTTTACAATGTAAAAGTTGGACAACATTATAATTTAATTATTTATTCTTAATGGTAAACCTGTGAAAAATATGACAAAATTAAATAGATCATATCACCACATTTAGCATTTCCTTGTCATGCATCTAATTTAATGACCAAAAGAACAACTAGTACAATCGCAAGCATTACCTGCTGACTATTATGATGGAGATGGATAAATTCCTGCTCCATCTCTAACGGGTGTAACATCCCTCTCATTCAAATGGTCTGGCTCCAGCCTAGTCGTGACCTTAGTTGGATAGACAGTTCAAATAAATGAATAAATAAAATAGAGCAGCCATGCTGACCACACAGTTCACAATCAGCTGTGTTGTGTTATTATATTAGCTAATAACTGCCCACCTCGCTTTAGATGAAGATGAGGAATAGGCTTCATTGCACCTCTCTTTTCTTTAAAAAATAAATAAAAAAGCATGAAGACAAGCTCAAGAGTCCATTTAAAGCCAAGAAAGCTTATGTTGCATCTGTTGAACTTCTTCTTTCACACATTTGATGTGTGATTTGATTTTAACAGAATATTCAGTTTAGTGGTAAATGCTGTTATTCTTCTAAAAGAAAAAACATGCTATATGGTATGTGTATGTTCCTGTATGGATATTGCACTCTATGTTGGTGTAGTAAGGCTGTAAAATGCTGTAAAGCGCTCTTCATAAAGTGTGTGTAAGAGGTGGGGGAGGAGTGGAGACTAAGTCTAATTAAAGATCCATTAGTGCTTCTCCAAGCACATGTACTATGAGTGGATTCCTGTTCATTATTAGCCATTTGCAGACTTAAAAAGTAACTACTTACTGTACTTAGACACATATTTTTCTCATATTTAATGTGATATTGTGAATATAGATGCATAATTCAGTTTAAGTGAGACAAAACAACACAGTGGAATCATTCGCACTGTGGCGCCCTACTAATGAGGAGCAGCCATTCATTTGTGAGTTAATGGAAATGTAATTTACATGTTAATCCAAAGAAAAAGAAACTGTTAGAACAGTTTTTTTCTTCTAAAAGCCCACACTTGTGCTTCTTCATTATCTATTTTCATTGTTCTTGCCATTTTTGCACATTTTATAAATGGAAATGAGATTTTTAATTGCAAAGTCTAGACAAAGAAAAGCACTTCTTCCACTGTGTGTGCTAGAGTGACAATGTGCCCACAAATAGTTTGTCTGTTACAAAGTGACCAGTGGATTTTAGGTTCGCAGTAAGCATGCTGACCTTGCTTAAAAAGCAGATAATTGCCCAATCCTCAAGTTTTAGCTCATATTCTGCATGTGTGAAGATAATGGGAACTGCCCAGGCGTCGCTGCAGAAGTTAATGAGATGACAGAGACTCAAAAGCAGGGTCAGGTGGATGGGGGGCAATACACATGAGAGATGTGGCTCTCCTTTAGAGGATCACGCTGGGAAATATGTTCCTTTCAAGCTAAATAGACACGGACTTGAAAGTTGAATGAGAGAATCCACACCAAATTGGAAAGCAGGGTTGTACTATAGCATTGTTTATGTATAATATTTGGACTATACGGTAGATATGTGTGAAATTAAGCACTTAAGGTGAAGAAACGTGTTTAAGTAACACTATGTTTGCACTATTACCTTTCAAAGCTAAATTTTGATTCCCGGTTTAAAATAATTACATGGAGAATAACACAGAATACATTCATATTATATTTGACAGTAATAAAATGCTCTCCAGCAAAATAAAAATAAAAATACAACGGAAGAGAAAGAGCCCTCTTTTACTGTCCTGGCACCCTGATTGAAACAGAAGAATATGCCTGGTTTTTTGCCTGTTTTGGGCAAATCAGCAAAATATGTCTCCTTTTTAATCTTTAATGAAACACACAAAAAGGCTGTAGGAGACGGGGACAAAAATCAAACCCATCCCCAAGATGCAAATACATGTAAACAACAATACATACAACACCTTTCTCAGCTATCTGTTTCATAAACTTTCTCATTTTGTCTGTTACCTCCTTTGCATAACTTTACAAATTTCCTCCCTCTTTTTGCAGAGCGAAGGACTTGTCCTCCACTGTCCTTCCAGCTGTAATGACTCTAATTCCCTCATGCTAATGGTGTGTCTGAGCCTCAGCTCCTGCTGGGACCACCAGCCCACTTCTTGTGGTCACAGCTTGGCCCCAAGGCAAGAAGGCCCGTGGACTGGAGAGACAGACGAGAGAGACAGAGAGAAAAAGAGAGGAAGGGCAAAAGATGGTTCTGGTTTGATGCATGTAGAGCGTACCCTCAGACAGATTGGCATCCCCAGGCAAAAAGGACCTGTGGATAAAAGAGGGTTTCACTGAATTGTGTGTATGTGTGTGTCTCACTAAGTGTGACATCTAAAATTGGTGCCAGCAGCAGATTTAAACAATAACACCTCACTGTTTGACCTTACTCACAAAACCATCAGCCTGTGAGATGTCTTCTTATGTGTGTGTGTGTATATATATATATGCATGTATCCCTTTCATTGATTTTTATACATCATAAATCATGTTCATCATGCAGCTCCACACCTGCATCTTAGTGTTGTTTCTTCCAGCTTGCATGATGTGGTGTGTGTGGGCGTGCTTCCTGGGAGGCTGGGGAGGTCGGGGCAGG
The DNA here is from genome assembly GCA_015108175.1 of Pelvicachromis taeniatus. Lineage (NCBI taxonomy): Eukaryota > Metazoa > Chordata > Actinopteri > Cichliformes > Cichlidae > Pelvicachromis > Pelvicachromis taeniatus. Next base: position 28,300 of record VURO01018458.1, on the reverse strand, counting down.
CAATGATGATGAGCACACACTACAGGGGAAAATAATCTCTCATTACCCAGAATTCCCTGATGCTACGATGCGCTGGTGAGCGCGACTAGATTTGTCCCACAGGCAAAAACGAGTGGAGTCACTCACTCGATTTATTAGACCATTCCAAACTCCCTGCCCTCTGCCTCCCCTGCTGTTACCACCCTGTTCCACTCCTTCCTACCATCACTCTGTCTCGCACTCTCTCAGTCACCTGCTGTCTTCCATATGTTCTTAGTCCCTTCCCGCCTCCGCACTTTTTTGGGAATTGGGTGGAAATATCTTATTAAAGCCTTATCTTAAAAATTTGTGTTTAAAGTGTATTATCTCTTACTTTGAAGAGTTTGACAGTTTTAACGTTAGCATTCATTTCTGTTCTTGCAGAGTTAGATAAGAAAATCAATGCCACCTTTACATGCGCTCAACTGTACTCAGCAGTCTTGCTGACTACAGCATAAAGACTGTAAACGTGAAACTTCTAGACATCTAGTTTGGCTCTCACAATAGTGAAATATGCCTATACGAGTCAGTGTGATGTCCCCCATTCATTTGTTAACTCCCATTTGAAAACCGTGAATTAAGCATTAACATTGGTACCTTTTTAATTTGTTTTTTATTGAGCTAGAAGTATAATATTTTGATTAGAAAGTTATGGAGCAGTTTTAATAAGCGTGACTAGCAATGTGCATTCTGAGGCTACCTGCAAATCAGTGTTAGCATGTAAATGCATACAGAAACTTACTCACCACATCTGGGCAGGCTTCTGGTACAATTTACAAAGTAAGCTATATTGTTTGTTATATAATTAATAAAAATGCTCCACAAGGAACCAATGTTAAAGACAGAATATCTAGTTCAGTGAATGAAATTAACTTAGGGTATGTCATCAACTTGTGGCCTTTTTGATACACACATTACTGAAAGTCACCTTGCTCCTAATAATGCACAACTTAAACCATTATCATAACAGGGTGAGCTAAAACCTTTTATGTGTCACGGGATAAACATGTTCATTCATACTCTAAAATCTGGCATTTTAAAATGGGACCATAGCCTCAAGTGGCCATTAGAGAAATGTTTTTTTTTGTTGGCTTCATTTTTCAAGTTGCTGATTCATAACATCTGAATCTTTTTGCACCAGTGGTGGTTACACAATCTAGTTGAATGGTGATGCTAATCATTGTTTCTGTGACCACACGATACAGCCTCAATTGCGTTCCTATCTCACTAAGACGTTTCTTTAAAAAATAAAATCCTCTGTGCATAGCTAGTGTAGCCAAGGCTTGGGTTGCATGAATTATTGTCGTTATTTATTTTTTTTAGAGAGAAATTGTTCGTGTGTAGCTTAAAGACACATATTTATACATATGTATGTATTTAGATTTGACCCAGATTTGTACACTTATTTTAGGGGTTTAAGATAAAATGTTTTGGAATGGAAGTTCAAACATCATTTCTGATCCCCTGCTGTGCTAATCCCTTGATTTTGCCACACTTTCTCCTCCGGTGTCTGTGCCCTTTTCTCTTTTTCTCTGTTGGTCGCTCTCTCCATCCATCTGGATATCGCTGATCCATCCATCCATCAGAGTGAAGAAGAGCTGTGGAAATCCCACATTGCCCATTATGGCCCCTTGACTTTCTTTGTTTGCGTACAAACATATTTCAGCATGTAGTTAGACGTCAGGGGGTTTATAGAAGAATGCAGAGTATAATCATGTCTTATATCCTACAATGATTCAAGATTTATGCTTGGCGAATAGGAGAATGAGATGCATAGATTCTGGAGGCCTGTGGGAGATTTGCTGAAAATCTATTGCAAATGACAAAGCATTGAAAAAAATCATTGTTCTGCTGGTGTATTTGGTAGATTATAGTGCTCTATTGTAAAAATGAGATATTGCTGAGCCAGAACTGTCTGCCTTGTTGTGCAGGATATAAGGTTGGTGACAATGATTAGGAATAAGTCATCGTGTAAAATTTCTAAGCTATAATAAAGTTGAAATTAATAACCGTTTAAAGATTTTTTAACGTGTGGCTAAATCACAGGCTGCAAGACTGAAAAGGTCGATTGAATCGTGGCAGCATTTGGGGTTTGTTGGGGCACACTTGGGTTTATGACTTCTTGGGTTTATCTGTGAAGAGAAGACATAAAAAAAAAAAACACACACAGTTGTTACTAGACTGCAACAGCTTCACAATCACCCCATGAAGGGATTTGTGCGATTTTTTCCATGTTGCTACCTTAAAGCTGTAAGGCTTGATGTGCTTTATGGCTGCGACTCCCACTGATTGTGCTGAGATCTCATTTCACACATGAACGTCTCTCTCTGCTGTGTGTGTGTCCATACACTCCGTATTTAGCGCCTTAACATTACACTTCTGCTCGCCCTGGGCTACATCACACAGCGAAGGAAGGGAATGGGATAGACAGATAAATGAAAATGTAGGGGAGAAAGTGGAGCAGGAAACCAATGAAAAAAGAAGAGATAGGCCTTTTATCCATCCTTTTCTTGTGCTCAATTCTATTTTAAAATCATAATTAAATGCACTTATGTATGTAGATTATGTTGCACAAGCATAAACTAATTGTGGACAGAAATCTTTTGACTTTTTTTTGTTAATTTAGTGTAATTTTTAATTTTTAGTACTGAAAGTCTTTACTTTGCAGCCATATTTTCATGCAATCCAGTCTCATCACCATAAGCTCGATTTCAAGTCTATTGTAACTAATTACAGTGATGGTCATTAGTGACAATTAACTTGAAATTAAATGCCAAAACAGCTATCAGAAGTAGAAAAAAATTGCAAATTTGATCTCTAAATATTGAGTTATGGTGCATTCAGCTTGTTTGTAGCTACAAAGCTGGAGACAGATGCAGACTTAGTAGAAGTCGGCCCTCTGGGTGCTTGGAGCTAGATTTATCACCACTGGGGCCCTCTGATGATGAGGCCGTTTAGTGGGGGTCCCTGTAGTCCTCTGCTGATTAGCGCCAAACATCTTCCCTAATAACCTTAACAAGAACTACGCCTCAGGACCACATGCCGATGCACACAGGCAACTGTGCACATGCACAGATACACATCCACACCTCCGTTGAGATAAAAAAAAGAGCAAAAGGTTACCCATCCTCCTCTTCTTTTCCTCAAAGTCACCGGTCTCTCCTCTGCTCCAGCCATCATTTGGCATCCCTTGCTATTTCTGGGACGAGACCCCCTCCCACCTTATGTCTTCTCTTCCACTCCATACCGTTGTCGTCCTATGTACAGACACTATGAACAAAATTGAGTTGGTTATGGTTCAAGAGTCCCGCCACCCTACATAAAGTTGGTCTCAGCATCAATATGAGATAAGACAATACGAATATATGAATACAAACAGGAGCGTATGCGATACCTGTCTTCTGGGGATAAAGAGGAGAGGAATGAAATTGAGAACAGAATGATGCAGTGTTGTGAAGCAGTGGAGTTGATTTTATAGACAGAAATCAACTCTGTGGATTGTTTCCCTGTGGTGGTTTACACATTTGTGTATGTGTTTTTTTTTTGTAGTCTATATGTAGTGTATATGTATAACTGAAAAGCATGAAAGGAAGTGCAAACAAATAAAATCAGATAAAAAGTAAAACTCCTGCATACAAGGGGCTAACTTGTATGCAGGGCTTATTATTGCACCTTAGGCTAACTTAGGCTTATCATTGCACAAAAATAAATATATCATTTCATAAAGACAACATTATACACACATGGTGGTGGTAGTGTGATGTTCTGTAGTTGCGTTGCTGCTTCAGGTCCTTGTCAACTTACATAATAAATGGAATCATGAATTTTGCTCTCTACTTCAAAATGCTGAAGAAGAATGTGCAGCCATCATTTTGTGCCCTGAAGCTCAAAGGTGCTTAGGTTATATAGTAGGACAATGATCTGAAACACACATGGGTTATTTTTGTATAATATTAAAATTAGTTTGATGAGCTAAAACATGTAAGTGTGACAAATATGCACAAAAAAAAAAAAAAAAAAAAAAAAAAAAAAAATATAAACAAAATTAT
>VURO01018458.1:0-12341 GCA_015108175.1 Pelvicachromis taeniatus | reverse complement strand
AAAATAATAAAAAAAAAAAAACACACACAAATATATATATATATATATATATATATATATATATATATATATATATATATATATATATATATATAAATTCTCTTGTCAGTATTAAGTCAGTGAAGCAGCTCCTTAACGCTGGGTAAAAGAAGCTTTATCTGTTTTCAGAAGGCTAAAATTCTCCCGTGGCATTTGGAATAATTGCTGTTGGACATTTTAGTTTTGAAAAGAGCACATTTTTTAACCATGGTCACAAACGAGCCTCCCTCACAGTCACGCTCATCGAACCCTGAATTATGTCATTGCTCTTTGTGTTTTACTCATCTGTGCTATGCAGTTTGGACTGATTTTGGTCAAACAGGAGCTGAGGTTAAGGCTGGTTTTAACACGTTTTTCCCTTTGGCGTCGGTTGCAGAACCAAACTCTGACCACCTCCTTCTCCAGATGGAGGCCTTTAGCTATCCGGGCTATTTCCTGAGAGGATGGCTTACTTTTCTCTACAAAGCTGCGCTCAAGGGCCTCCTTAGCTCCAAGGCTACAGAGTGAAACAAGGGAGAGAGGAATAAACAAAAAAATTATGAGTTCACTAAATGGCGTATTTTGTACGTTTGATCTTTACAAGTACGCACCTGATAGTTGTTCTCCTTTTTCTCTTCCGTTCATTCATTCCTATTTTGTCATTGTACAAAGCTGCAAGACACAACAGTAGGTTCTGTAAGGACATAAGGATACATCTTTCCGGCTGATTGCTAGTCTAACCCATAACTTTCCCTTGACTGATTCAGTCTGTCGCCACATCAAATATCATTATATGACCTTGGGAATATGTGTCTGTATATGTGGCTGTATTTTTAAGAATAATCAACAATGTCTCAGACTATTCTCACCCTCAGCCTGGGTTTGTGTGATCATAAATTAAATCTGGTGTTGTGGAGGCCACTAATATGACAGAAAAACACTTTGACACACACGGTGCATCAGTTTATTTGAATTGCTTTTATTTCTTGTTATCTGGAAAGTTTCACCTCTTTACACCTAAGTGATCAGAAGAAATGTGAGACTAGAAAATCAATCTGATGTATGCATTTGAAAGGGATGTAAGACTAAAGTGTTGGCAAACACTGTCCAAGATGAGACACAACTAATTAGATCTTAGTAATCATCCAAGAAAGCATTACTTTCAAATATTCTTAAAAAAGACATTAAAAGAGACTGAATCAAAAGGATAATTTTTACCTTGCTGAACAGATAAATATTACCCTCAAATAAATACTCTCAAAGGGTTGTGAGTTGAGTGGATACGTGTGACTCACCACCCGCCAGCTCAGCTTCATCAAGCCATTTAGCCAGAATGGCCTTGAGTTTGCAGGCGTTCTTAAAGCTCAGCTGCAAATTTTCAAAACGGCAGATCGTGGTCTGGCTGAACTCTGAACCGTGCACGGCGGCGAGTGCCTCCCCTACATTAGTCTGAGTGTACCCTGCAGGTCAAAATGAAACAGAAATACTTTATAAAATACACGTAGCACAGAGGAGTAGCAAAGAGAGAAAAAAAGACAAAAACATCTCATTGCTGCAGCCGAACAGTGAGATACATTTGTACTAATCATACCGAGTTTGATCCTCCGTATTTTGAAGTCATTTGCAAACATCTCCAACTCTCGTATCTGCGGTGAATCCATGGCAGGTGCATCTTCTGGGTCCCGCATGCTCTTCCTCTGGCCGTCACTTTTTATCTCTCCACTTGGGCCCCCTGGGGCCTCATCAGTTGAAAGAAGGGCCGAGGGCAGTGAAGAGAAACCGTGGCTTAATGCACAAGAGCCGCTACTTAGGCCATGATCCGGAAACTTGTACAAGCAAGAAGTAAGAGATCCTAACAAAACCGAGAGTGGCAGAGAGCAGAGAGAGAGGGGAAATTTGTTGGTAGGGAACAATGGAACAGCTGGGACCTGGAAATGAATATTTTAATGTGGGGTTTTTTTTTCCATCTTTTTGCTAGACAATATTGTATAACAGTAATACTTTGAAAAAATGAAGGTTTAAATGTAATCAGAACATTTCCCTTTTAAAAAAAATGTCCTCATAGTGTGAAGCACCATGTAGATCGAGTCTAACTTTACCTCTCCAGTGAAACATCATTGAAGTTGCCCTTATTAATACATCTGCAGACTGGCAGGCACAAACAGTTTTATGCCAGTGCATATTTGTGGTGTATAGAATAAAAGAAAAGATTTCTTTTTGAAGTCCCACACTTGGTTGGCGTGATGACACCTGAGCCAGTTCCATTTACTGATAAAAGCTGTAAGATTTTAAAAAAGAAGGGGAAAAAAAAAAACCCTCTTATGTGACATGAGTGCTCAAATAAGTGGGGCTTGGTGAATAGATATTCTTTTAACTGTCACTTAAAACAATATATTGCAGTGTAGCTATAATTTAACAAACTCGTCTTTCCGCAGTCCCCTCGTCCTTGGCTTTAGTGTTGCAGCACAAAACCCAATTTTCTTCATGTGCTTATTTTAAAGGCTCACCGCTCAGCAGTGAGTAAACATCTCACAACCATCTGAAAACAGGTTTGTATTTACTTGTGTTACAATGTTCAAGATGATTCATTATTGCTACAGGTGGCTGTTAGTGTTAAGTGATAAGCTGGAGTGGAGCTCTTGCTGCTAATCGCTAATGACAGATAAATGACAGATGACTGCCACGGTGCCACATGGGTGGATGACTAATTGTAATTTCTAATGTGATTCTGTCCTTTGCGTCAAAAAATCTGCACAGCTGCAGAGAAAAGAAAACAACCACTAATTAACAGCACTAAAAATACGTCAGTCTGCGTTTTGCATTTATCATACAAGAGGAGACATTAAGCAAGTTAGGCATGTGCAAAACAGGACAGTCTTTGCTCACCAGGGACACGGTTTTCTTTAACCGCTATCCGTATTGCTGGTAATGTAACTGAGCAATGCAACACTCCCCTCTTGTGTTACTGCAGTTGTAGTGCAAACTATAGGTAACTATTTTTAGACAATAATGGGATCTAATATCACTCTAAAGTCACTTGGTGTCCTTACACTTAGTATACTTTTTCTTCTCATGTAAACTAAATGGTGACATTTTTCTTAATGCTGAACATTCAGTCGGCTGACGATTTATTGGGCACACTTATTTTGAGTCTAATACAGCCTTCCAATAAATCCTCGGCTATGTGAAGAGTACCGTTTCATTTTGGTTTAAACTGTTTCAGAGGTGCTGAGAGAGGTTTTGATTTAAGTTTTTGAGCGTTTGGTTTTAGCGCATTCTAAATATATTTGGTTGTGGAAGACAGGAAAGCAAGGGAGTTTCACTATTTTTACCCACTCTGTTAATATTACCCAAGGTAGGCGAAATTGATTTATTAATGTGACATTGAATCTCAGTCAATAAACATATTTGTGATCCTTTCACTAAACTATTCTTCAACTTTGAGCAACATTTCTTCTGTTTTTCTGCTCATCCAGTAAGGATGAGCTGCCGCGTCTTTCCTAAGCAACATCTTTTCTTTTCAACCTGACGTGACACACTGAAACAAAAGCTTCTACAGAAGCTCAGATTTTAGATCAGCTAAAATGTGGCCTGACAACATCAGTGGTTGAGCCGCCAAAATATTGACTACAGTTACAGCTATCAGGAGCCCTGTGCAAGAAATGGTGGCGAAAACAACAGCACCATCGACCCATTACATTGTTCAGCTGGATCTATGTATCAGCTGGAGAGCAGAATGGCAGATTCTACCCCAAAACTGTATGCATCAGTGATCTTCTCTTGTACTGAAGTTGTCAGGCAGAGGTTGGAGTTCCTCTTTCTGTTCAAATTACTTCTTAAGGCTGCATGTACAGGATGTGTCTGCATTTGTAGCTGTAGCCTTTAGATTTCAGAGCTTTTTCCACCTAACTGCAGACGTCTCGTAAAATTAGCATCCCAAAAGGGAGTGCTCTGTGCACAGTATGCACCTTGCAGTTGTTTAGCATTGGTAAGGGGGCGTTCGGGGCTAATACTATATCCCAGAGAACAACAACAGTTTTTGGATTATTCAGCTGGAGGCATCCTGTTTTCCCCACTGAGCTGGCAAAGGGAAAGGAATCTTCGTTGTCTCACCCTGATGTATGCGCTGATGTTCTCTGGGGAGCTTACATGCAGCTATGCTGCAGTGAACACAGCCGTTGTTTGTGTGTCAGGGAGGCAGACTGGGCAGCAAGCCCTGGTCATAGCACATGTGGGCTTGCTGACTTTATGAAAGCACCTCACAAGCCTTTGTGTACATGGCCTTGGACCTTCCAGCAGCTATACATGTGCACCATCCAAAAAGCTTCAACAGATTTAAGCTAAATGTGGACAGAAAGCAAACAAACAAACAAACAAACAAACACTGATTTGATGCTGTATTAATTGTCTGAAGCTCTATTTCAGTGCTCTGTTCACTTTCATTTCATCTCTCTTTTGATTTAAAACCAGCCGCAGTGAGGGAATTTTGGGACTTTAGTTTTTAAATGTGCTATTTGCTGCTGGGCAGGGGGTGTACTGTGGGTGTACCAGAGTGCTGTTGCTGAAAAATGTCACCATTTGCAGCTGAACACGAGGTTGATGAGGTGAAAGAGACCAACTGAGGGGAACTGCGGAGTTGATAAATCACTGTGGGTTTGTAGGGCAGCACCTTTCACATCACACTTATTTGATCCACTGTTAATATAAAAATGGATTAATGCAGCTTTAAAAAATGAAAGAGGCTTTTTTTTCCCTCTTTCCTCTGACCTCAGCTATCATATCTCAGGACTCCCGTTTAATGACATTAACTTTTATCTCTCTCTTTTCAACTTAAATATGTCCTTCTGCTGTTGAACACTTTCACCTAGTCTCATTTTATGATTCAGCTGGATTTTTCTTACCATCAAATTCACCACATATGACACTTTCTCTTTTTATTTTCATTTCTGCCTGGCATTGCACTCCTTATTTCAAGCAAAACAGCCTCCCTTTTTTTTTATCATCCCACATAATTTATGTTACCTCATGTCAGTCTTGTCAAACATTGTTGTCAGAAGCTTGACACCAGTCTCAGACAAGCTTACAGTTGTATTTTTTAAGCTGTCAGTCAGACATTTGATCATTTAGCAGTCGAGGAACGGACATCATTAAGGTGACAAATTACCTCCTAGTGGCAATAAGTGTGGGCACCTGCTGTTTAATTAATCCTAATGTACATCAGTGTAGCCTTTGACACCATAGTTCATATCATTTTTGTAAGGCCGTTTGCAGAAGTGGCCCGATGCCACCGGGTCTCTGCCCAGGTGGTTAAAATCCAAGCAGAGGAGTCTATAAAAAGAAAGTTCTTCTGAAAAGCTTCTGGGTTCATTTAGGGTCGAGTCATTTTTTAAAACTCTCTCTTTTTACTCTATTTTATATCATATAATCATAATATGATATAAAATAGTTCAGTTATACTTTGTCTAATTAAAGAAATGCATCAAATGTGATATTCTTTTCTCTTTTTATCTGCTTAAGACCTTGAAGGGTTGTTTATGTTCTTATTGCTTCCGTGTCCCTTTTCATTATATCATATTATTCAAAAGGATCAGCATGCAGGACCTAAAGTCTGAAAGAGTGAAACTTTGATAAGGTGTCGTGTTTCTTAAGATGTGTGCATATGTCTGGAATACAGAAACGGCAGAGCTCTAAAACCTGGCTGGTTTACAATATCAGTTTGGCATGTTCAATTTGATAAAATGCTACGAACTAAAAAAGGCTATTAGAACAGTATGCATTAAGGGAAGCAGTGCTTTTTTTTTTGTTAAAGATAACTGCTATTGACTACAGTTATTAATTACACTCATAAAAATTAAGTGTCTGTAATAACATGGCAATTTCTCTGAGGTTTAATCACGACTGATTAGAATCCTATCCACCACAACAGTGGCAACAATTGTGACAGCGTTTAACTCCCACTCCTGACAGCAGGACAGGGAATTGGAGAGTCATCTTTGACAGTTGCGCTTAACAAGTGCTCTAAAAAGCTCAAGTAAGTGCGCTAAAGAGTCCACGCGAGGTAATCAAGGTTGAAATTGATTTTAACTGGCAGCAGATTTAAAATTAAATGGAATATAAACACATTTTCTGCTCAATTTACCGTGTTTAACTACAGGCAAGGAGAGGGAAGGAGCATGTGTGTGTGTGTGTGTGAGAGAGTGTGTGTGTGTGTGTGTGTGTGTATGTGTGGACAGGTATTAACATCTTTGTGGGGACCAAAAATTGGAAGTTTACTATACTTGTGGGGACCAACAGCCCTCATGGGGACCAATATCCCAGTCCCCACAAGTTTGAAGGCATTTTCGAGACTCAAAATGTGGTTTTAGTGTCAGGGTTACAGTTAGATAATGGTTAGGTTTAGGGTAAGGGTCAGGGTTAGCCATTTGATGGTTAGGGTTAGGGTAAGCGGCCAGGGAAAGCATTATGTCAATGAGATGTTCCCACAAGGATATAAATACAGACACGTGTGTGTGTGTGTGTGTGTGTGTGTGTGTGTGTGTGTGTGTGTGTGTGTGTGTAATCTTTACCTTGCAATGCGTTTGCACCACTCACCATGTTAGGGTGAGGGACACCACAGGTCTGCAAGATACGAGTCTGAGAAATACTGGCAGAGAGCATCTCCTGTGCTGCAGAAAGAGAGAGACAGAGGCCTCTATTATCAACACCACCATCACCATTACACTATACTGTAATTTTCACTGCCTGCACTATACTCGCCATCATCTAAACCTCTAGCCATCGATGTTAGTGTCACATTGTAATTTCAGCCTTGCTATAAACAGTATGAGTCCTGCTTTTCAGTGTCACCCTTCAACCCGACAGCTGACTTGTTTCCTTCAGAAACTTGCCTAAAAGTCTCGCCGATTTATCCGCACCTGACACTTTGTGAACTTGTCTTCAGTTAGCCACACCCGTCGTTTCTGAATGCTAAATACATGGCAGCACTTTCAGTACACAGATCGTGACTACATAATGCCCACACATGACTGAAACGGAATAATTTAGCAAATTTGAAGCTCGATTTCGGTGCTCCCAAAATCTGGCATAGTTAGAATCGATTGTCGTTGTCCTCATCATCATAACCAACAGTACAGATCAATACTGCTCCCTCCCCCATGAGTCTTCATCAGCTTCAGTTTTCTTTTTAATGTTGGCTTTCGAAATGCTGCAAAATAACATTTCCTTTAGAAAAAAGAAATGTGAATTTAGTGCTGTAAAAATGATAAAATATCATTAAAGAGAATGCTACAATTTTAGAGTGATTCTTTAACCATAAACCCACATATATTGTATAAAATGGAGAGATGAAGAGTGAAATTCAAGGTTATATTATCAATATTATACCTCAACATACAGGCCGTCCACTGTTTGATCAAGCTGGTGCTTAATACATGCAAAACACACTGATAGATTTAACTGATCAACTCAACTCACAATGGTTTGCCTTTTTAGTTTCCACAAGCCTTTCCTCCTCAGCACCATCTCTGCTTACCTGCCATCATGCCATAGGTGGCCTGCTGGTTTGTGTAGTGACAGGGGGTGACTGGATAATGTAAGCTTGCGGGGGTGTTGCTGAGAGCATTGCCCAGGGAGGAAGTCGGGAGGTGCATGTGGGAACGCTTGGAGGGCTGACCCAGGGACAGCCCAGATGACACTGACACAGACAAACAAAGACATTTTTTTAAGTCAGGATCTGATCCGAGTGCTGTTCAATTTTAAAGCATGCCCAGGCAAGCAAAGCGCCTTTTAACATCTTTAAGTTTGATTTCATATCACGTGGAAGCATTTTAATGACTTGCCTACTGCGGCATGTAGATGTGCACTGACAGCCCTTTTCTCATCACAGCAGATATGGAGTCGGTAACTTGTCTACTTTTCAGTGAGTTCTTTTCTTTTCTTTCTTTTAATTAGACACTAAAAGCAAATCACTTACTATTAGATGCTGATAAAATAACCTTGCATACGTTTCTAAAGCACAAACTTAAATTGGTCCGTTAAGAGGAGTGGCAGAACAAAGAGCACACATCAGCGATAACTTTTCTTTAAAACTACTGCTCTACGTGCCGCTGTGAAGCTAAGTGTGAGGGGGAATTGTTGTTTGTCTTTTCTAGCTGCTTTTCTTTGTCTGACCTCGCCACTGGTTGTGGCAGATGGCTCCCCTCCTCAAGTCTGGTGCTGCCCGGGGGTTCTTGTTGTTCCTGTTGGGGACTTTTTCTTTTCTTTTTCCTTCCCACTGTAGCCAAGTACTCACTTAGAGGGATTTGTTGGGTTTGTCTCTCTATTGTTGTAAAGTGATTACCTTACAATATGGAGCACGCTGAAATGACTTTTATTGTGAACTGGCGCTCCATAAATAAAACTGAATCAAATGAAGCGTATTTAAAAGAATCAAAAATAGTATTGTCTTCTAATTAAATAATTATTCATGTATTCTGCTACTTATGCAGTTTAAGCTTTAATGAATGCTTAGTGGTATTATTAGGATGCGCTCTTGAATTTGGTCTTGAACATAAACAATAACACTGTACAACTGAGAAGAATCAAAGCCTTATTTATGAGTTTTCCTTCTCCTGTTATGACTAGATTTGATTTGCATTCTATGACCATATTTCAAGCCCTTCATAGATACACTGGAAGACAAGGCAGGTCAATACGTTTTGGAGTAGCGGCCTCAAAATGTCACAAGTACTTTGTAGAAAAATAATTTATATATATTTATATATATATATATATTTCAAAATATGTTTACTTCACTGTTATATAAATGGTTGAAACATGTTTTGCATGATCTAATCTTGTCTATTCTTAGCTATAACAATCAGCAGGCTTTAAGACCCCAGGAAGTTTTCTCCATAACATTTCATCGTGGGAAAAAAAAGAGAAGACCTTGGGGAGTTTATCATACTGATAACATATCCTCAAAGCAATTATCCACTGAGTAGAGACAGCTGGGCCAAACTATGTAGCTGATTAGATACATTTACATAATTTGGATTAGATTTGAATAAATGTGTTTTTTAATTCAATCCATTTTCCCCGTCGCCTACATGCAGCCTTATGAGGGGCACAGTTGTATTCTGTGCATTGATAAGGGTAATCTATGCTATGACTGCACACAGTTAGGTCATCCCTACTTTTCTATGCATATAAAATCTGTCACAAACCCTTCCAGGATGCATTCATTGTAAGTTTCATCACCATGGAGAATGCCACAATACTGAATCTTCCCCTAAAACACTCTAACAGGCCTCGCTGGTGACCCATCTTCCTAAAGCACAGATTAAGTTTTATGACATGATGACAGTTTAAATGAATAAAGACACACACACACACACAAAAATAATAATTTTCTGCTTTGCAAAACAAAGAAAACCTTTTTAAAAAGTTTTACAAGACAACAGAATACCTTTACTTTACCTGCAGCGACCATGCTTTGAGCATGGGACGTGGTTGGCAGGCAGTCAGTGGTAGATCCGTGGTGCATAATGATAGGCAGGGGTGAATCTCCCGTCAGTGAGGCGAAAGAGTCACTACCAAATGCCTGACAGGCCATTTTTTCTGCCCTTTCTTTAACGGCGATCCGCTGAAGTTCAACACAGCTCCTCGACTGGCTTCTTGTCTTCTCTTCTTTGTCTCTTTATTTTGACTTATTTCCCATTGTTGCTTTGCTTGCCCTTTGTCTTCTCTATTTGCTTCCTTACCTTCCCCTTTCGTGACTTGCTATGGATACTTTGTCTTGCCTTCTGCCTTTCGTCTTGTCTTCTTTGGCCTTCTATAGTTCTGCTTTGTCTTTTTCTAGCTGCGTTCTAGTCTTCTTTCACCTCGTGTATCGCCTCCTTGTCTTTTCCTCTTTCACTCGGGCTCATTCAGGCATACTTCTCCCCTGAGTCCCTTGGGAATATTCAGGTGGAAAACTGTGATAGGTTTCCTTTTTTTTTTCTTAGAGAAATGGATGTCAGCACTTCATCCAGAACACTTCACAGTTTTAGTCACAACTCTACCCTCAGCCAAGACTCTTGAAGATGAATATTCAGGAGCTTCAAGCTCAAGATAAATCACTGATACATTTTCTGAAATGTGCTTCTCAGCTACACAGATTTCTCTCATTAAGGCTTCTCCTTGTCTTTTCTCACCGTTATAGTTGCAGGTAAGCCGGCGTCTGTCATACCCTCGGCATTTTTCTGTCCTTGTCTACTGCAGGTATTTATATCCAACCTACAACTAACCGCCCACTCTCAACCTATGAGATTCCCTATTTCCCATCTAGCTCCTCACCCCCACCTTCCAATTCCATGTCAGCGCTGTAATTGCTTGTGTTTGTACTTACCTGTGTTCTTCTCATCCTGTTTTCAAATCCAGGATTAGGGTACAGAGCGGCTGAGAAACCCGATCCTCTCCTCTTCCTCGCTTGCTCTCTCCCTGTGTCTCTTCCTGATTACAGGATTGTGAGGAAGCAATGAGAAAATAAAGTGAAAACATAAAATGCTCATTAAAATAAAGAACAAAAAACAAGAGCACCAAGAAATACAACCTAGAACTATGAACTGTGCTGCAGCATCTTTCAGCTGTAAATTGATTTTTTTGTTTTATGTTCACCTAGGTTATCACGGAGGTCAGTAATGCTGCTTCCACTCTATTTACTGCTGATCTCTCAGAAACAAAAACTCTCATGTACCATCAGCTCCGCATTAGTGCAAGAAAAGGCTGCTATTGTGTCAGAATGGTGTCTATATTGTGTTGGATGCGGAGTGCTCTGGGTAAAGACAATAGGACTCAACAGGATGGACAGGAGTTAATCTGAAGAGTGTGGCCACCATGTGCACTTTGTTGTGTCTGTACTTGTGTTTATCCTCAGCTCTGCTTCACTATTGTTGATATAGGTGGGCAGCAGGTGGAAAATAACTTGTGGGTGGCAGGCACGATTCAGCTTGCCTGAGCACAGTGTAAATTTGGACTCGATGCTCTGAGCACATTGGACAATGTCTTAGCTTGACATGCATTCTAAACCCAAGTTTCTGAGCTTGTTTATTCACTGTGTCATTAGGATAAAGGAAAGAGGAATGAAAATTGTTTCTGCCTTTTGATGGTTTTGTGACTTCGCTTCGCTCCATTTTCTCGTAAGAGTACTAAACAGGTCTTAAAGGAAATGATCTCAAAGGCAATAAAATCCTAGTCTAATCCCAAACACTAATAGCATGAAGTTACTTTAGCCATCCTCTGTTCAATATGCGATCTTTCAAGGACTGATTAAGCAAAACGCAACAAGACCGAGCACTGGAAAAATGAAAGTCTTTGTGACAAATAGCTATGCAAATGAAAATGGACTTTGACAAATCTCATTCCACAAGTTTCAGGTTTGAAATAGAAAACAAGTCTACAAAATTACTAAGACAACTGAATGTAATGGTGTGTGACAACAGAAAAAAAAAGTCTCACCAGCAACAACATCATTCTCGAAATACTTTTCATAGTCTTTCATTTCTGCCAACAACTCCCACTCAGGCAGAAGACCATCTTCCCAGCTGGTGAAAGCAGGACTATTTTCACAAACAGAGACTCAACCACCTCTGTTTAAAAGCAATCTCTATGTTAGTGTGAAAAACAAGTCTCCAACAATTTAGACTGCCCCGATAACAACCAGACCAATAAGTCTTAGTTACTGCTAAATAGTAAATAATGCTCAATAATAATGAATGACAATGTAGAAACAGAAGTTATTTTATGTTTGACTTGTGGGTTGTGCCTATCCTGCTCAGTAACTGTGTGGGTAGATAGCAAATGCAGTCATACCAACATAAGATGAGACAGTGAAAGTTTATATGTTTAAAATAATACCTTTTATTTTTACATTTAACTTATTGATCGGACATAGTGTAGGCAAGGTGTTTGCCTTTGATATGCATATGGTACATTGTGACGGTAAATGCCAATTGACATTTGATAAGCACATAAAAGAATGCATTGTTAAAAATTACAAATGTACCCCAACTCTCGACATATTGGAAATATCGTAAATGCCATAATTGAATGGATTTGCATGTTTTAAAATAAAGGTAAATGCCAGCTTCAAAGAGCTTTGATCAAACCTGGGAAGACTGTATGTGGTTTTAAAAAAAAAAAAAAAAATCAAAGCATGAGGGAGTGAAAAAAAGCAAAGCCCCCCATACACACACACACACACACACACACACACACACACACACACACACATACACACACAAACACACACACACACACACACACACACACACACATGCAGTGCTTTGGAAAAGCTGTCAGGAATC
>VURO01018457.1:0-10074 GCA_015108175.1 Pelvicachromis taeniatus | reverse complement strand
TATATATATGGGATATAAACGGGATATAAAGTTATGAGGTTTGTTTACATCTAATTCTAAACCTTATGAGATTTATGTAGAATCAGAAGAGGACAGCTAACAGATTTTTCAAGTCTTTCGAGCTTCTTCCTTAATTTCCTCTTATTCCCGTTACTGTACCTATTTACAAAACAAACTCAGAGACATAAGCTTTAACATCTTTACTCTCATTATTTTATGGAAATAAAACGAGAGACAAGAGGGAGAAGGGAATTGGAAAAATTGGTCTGAGTGTTTCATTATGACTTGATGTGATACTCTTTAAAAAAAAATTAACTTTTATTTATTTATTTTTTGTTTTGTCTGACCGTGAAAGCCAAGGGCAGGCACAGGGATTTAGCTGCTTCCAGAGGGTTATTAGATCATCTCAGATACCTATACTGTCACTCTGCATCTGTTTACAGCTTCACCTTTGAAGTACAACATAATAATGTCAAGTGCCATGTTGGGTACAGTACAATCCCCCCCCCCCCAAGCTTTTCATTTTCCTCCCCTGTAAAGTGTGCGAGGAGGGAGAGGCTCTGTCAAGTCGAGGAGTGAGATCTTTCTCTTGTAGTTGTGCTTAGTCCCGTTAGAGGGCGCTAGCGGACCCATGTCTGTTTTGAATTGCTCAGGGAAGTCTTAATTTGCTCAGCTACTTTGGCTTTTTGTATATCCATCACTTTGAATATTATGTGGAAGTATTTACCTGAATTTCACTTTGCTGATAACTGATCCTTTCACCCAAACCATACGTGGGCTAAAGTGTTAACACTGATTATGTTATTTGCTGATGTTTACTTTGCCAGTGTTTTCTTTGCCTCTTGGTATTAAGTATTGGCTTCGCTGTTTGTGTTCACATGAGAAAGGGCTGGGCACTACTGTATGTAAAAACAGTATTGTGAGTATTGAAGTAATGTCAAAGTGATACTCCCTGTCTGGAGCACTGCTGTAGTGGCTAACTGCACTGCACTGCACTGATTCTCCCATCGCTCCCAGTCAGTGCCCCTTTCCACTTCCCTTCACCCCTCCTCCTCCACCTTTGCCCTCCCTGCATCCTGCGTCATGCATGCGATCTAATCCCTCTTGTGATGGCGGAGGAGTAATGACAATTCTGTAGTTGTGATACAACACACCCAGCGCTGTAAGAGTTCTGCACATGCCCACTGTGTGGCCACGTCAAGTGCTGAAGTTTGCTTGCAGCATTTTAATTGCTTGCTCATGAAAATCGATTATTGTTTAATAGAGATTATATTATTATTGTTATAACCACATTTGGTTGTTGTGGTATTTTTTTTTCTTGGTATATTCTAAGTCTGCTTCTTTTGGATATGAAAGTTTGCTAAAAATGTTTTTTATTAGAAAAAAAGTGTTGCATTATTCTATATTATATGGGGGAAAGCCTGTTTGTTGATTGTGAAACATATGAACTGATGTTTTCTGACTATTCATGTCTGTATTAGACATTTTATTTGCGAATCTATTGTTCGATTGAAATGTAAACTATTAAGAGATGGTACACATCCGTCATTGTATACAGTCTGGCACCATCATTAGATGGACTTTTAGTATAGACGCTCATTTATACAACCTGTGATAATCAGATATAGTTAAATGTTCAAGTCATTGGGGCAGTTGTGTAATGTTTCAGAATGAGGAACCTACAATCCTTAAGAGACGGTATATCCAAAAGGTCCCCAAGATAAATAATACTGTTATGTATTCCATTTATTTCCTTGGAAATATCACATCGTGAAAGGTTTCCCTTTTACTAATTGTGCAGTAATGCAGGGCTGGAGTAAAGTCTAACCTATGGTGGTGATGATTTATGTGCTCTTAATAATGTATGAAACTGTTTGAGTTTTGTTTTACTGACTGATTCTTTTGGTGCGTTTTCTGGCTTGTTCAAATGTATTACGATGACTTGCAGACAGCTTGGCCCAGCGGCATACTGCTTCTGAGTTGCACTGAGACGTTAAGTTATGAAAAAGAAGATTTTAGCACATGAAATTGCATGCTATAATAAAACATCAATAGTACTGTGTGTGTGTTTCTTGTCTTGATTTGTCTTATTATGGAATTAGACGAGGTGAAATCCACCAAAAAAGGTAGAATGTTAGACTGCCTAGCAGCTCCAACTTGAGAGGCCACTGGGTGGGTTGCATGACTGCTCTTCTCGGTATAGGGCTTTGTCCACTAAAAAAAGGGTTGGCTTGATCTGATTGGGATGTAGGGACTTTAGAGACAGGGCCTATAGACCTGGGCTATTAAGGTCTTTTGGTCCCTTAAACACAAAATTGCATTATAGATCCACCAATCCACCCTCTTCTACTTATTCAAGGTTATGGCTGAGACAGACAACGTGCCAATTTAAAAGCACCAATTAACCTAACCCCATGCTGAACGAGGCTGGAGAACCGAGAGAGAATCCACACAGATATGAGGAGAACATTGAAACTCCACACAGAAAGGCCACCAGGCTGAATTCAAACCTGGAACCTTCTAGCTGTGAGGTGACAATGCTAACTGCTACACTACTGTGTTAATGGTTTTTCTTTTCAATGTGATTTCCTAGCATCTTTTTTTAAGTAAAATATCACAATGTTACACCCACATTGCTTCAAAATGCAGTAATGGAGTAGGAGTACACATTCCTTCCTGTGTGATTGTTGCAGTGCATTTAAACTAATCAAATCAAAGGGGCTGTTAAAAGTGTGGACTTAAACATGAGGTGGTCAGTGTTACTGTGAAGCATTCATTGGAAATTTCTTATTTCCTAACAGGCTAAGTGTGTGTGAGAGGTCGCTCTGATGTGGTGACCTGGTTTTCAATATATTTAAAAGGAGTATTGTGCTTTGTGTTCCCACGTACGTCCCCTATGAAACAACAGGCTGGACAGGAAGGGCCAGCGTGGCACAGACACAATGAGAACAGTAGGTGTGTTTCTCATAACTGACTGCAGCGTGACATAGTTGTTGTTTTTTTAAACTCAATATATGTTGTAAACAAATGGGCCACAGGAGGACCACATATATTTAATAAGTTTATAAAACCGGTGATCAAAAAGCAATTGCAAACTACGCAGTCTTTTGTGCAGATTTATTATGTGAAAACTGCAGCTGCATATGAATTTAAACATAACCTTCTAATGGACAGCTGTTTTGCAAAGTAAAAAAAAGTATTTCAATATTTTTACTTGACTAGTTAAAGTTAAAATCATTTTTAAGTAGCTTAGTAGTTCACAGGATGTATATTTAAGTATATTTAACGTCCCTGAAGTAAATGTACTCATGTGAAATGGCATTTTTAGAATCATACATATGATATTATTGGATTATTATTGATATATTTATGTGTATGTATCTTTAACATTGCAGCTGTTGATGAATTTAATTATAGATATATTGCTCAGTAGCTTGATCTATAATTGCACTCAAAATGTAGTTTGTGGAAATACTTAAATGAAGTATAATTACATAAAACCTGAGTTAAGTATTTGAGTATCTGTGCTCTCATCCAGTGGTGTTTGACATTGTCTATTTCAGTGCATTTGGGGTGAGGGCAACCATATTTCAGAGGTACCTTGTACAACCCGATTCATCCCTTTTATACACACCCCTGGGCACCACCTACATTAAACTACTGCAGAATTCGGGGTTTACATTTGATTAACTTGAGTCTGAACTATGGAAACAAAGGTTTTTTTTCTATGCAGAAGTAGTACAGGAGGAGAACATATCATTAATTTATGATTGTACCAACTATTATTGAGCCAAGGAGTTATTTGGTCAGCATCAGCACCTCTTATGTTTACAACACTAAGAAAAAGAATGAGTCACTAGTGAAGGTGGAAAACCTATAACTGTAGGTGGAACATTTTGAGATGTAGATTTGTGAACTTCAATCTGATTTAGCACTCAAAGGTAAGGACTTGGGACTTCTGTGAAACCTCAGTCTGCCTTGTCATGAAAGACATGAAACATCAATGCTTGAAACTGCTGAAATCCAAGAATAAAGCAACAGGAAGTCTATGTGTAGTTGCACACCCTGAATATTTCATGATAATACCCACCTTCTTACCTGACAGCAGCAGCTGTATATTATACGGATATGAAATAGATGAAATCCTATGAAATAGATATGGAAACCTTAACCTATACGCCATAAAAATTTAATTTGCATTTATTTTGAAAAATGGAGAACTGACTCCTACTTGGCCCAGTCTGTTTGACACTTCTCATTTAAGAGGAGCCCTGACTTAATAATAATAAAAAAAACACAACAAAAAAACAGAGGCTCGTGTGATCAGTTAAAGCTGCACACCAGCCAGCGCCTCCTTTCTGCATAGACTGAGGAGCAGTGACAGGCGCATGCGCAGTGTGGTTGTCAGCGGGTTGGTTGGGCTTGTGTTTACAGCTCGGCTGGATGCTGTTGGCTGCTGATGTTATTTGGGAAGTGCAATGTTGTGCCAGTCGCCGTTGGAATAAAAATAAAAGTGGGAACAAAGGTAGGCGATTTTGCACTTCTGCACGCATTTATACTCGAGGTTAAGAGTGACTGTCTCCCTGGTCAGAAGAAAATATACCTGTTTGTTGGTTGGAAGTGCCAGAGTAGCATGGCTAGCAGGCGTTAGCTATCCAGGCATAATACTGTAATGGCCTGTATGAACACTCTGTCCATCGCGGGGCCAGGCAGCGGATTTATCTTAAAGTTATTTGCGACACGTTTACCTCAGAGTTTGCATTGATTGTGTTGTGTTGACGGAAGTGTCTGGGGAAATGTTCACTGTGCGATTAAACATTTTGGTCTGACTTTGAGGCTATAACTGCTTTAGCTGTATAAGCTAGCATTAGGCAGATTGGCGAGGGCTAACTGAAGCAGTAAGTGAACGCTGGAGCTAGCGAGCTTCGCACGTTTTCATCGAGAAACATAGATTAGTGCCTGCTCAGAGACAGGTGTGGTTTAATTGGCTACGCTGACAGGTAGCAGTTTTGCTTATATCCACATGGAATTGCCAATTAATGTGCATGCTAAGCATGCCAGATCGTGTGTCGATGTTGCAGTCATTGTAGTGCAGAATATGGGCATATATTAATACTTATAAATGCACTGATTATCAGACCAGTCCTTCCGTATGTTATGCAATATGATGGGGGGCCTCATAAATAAAGGTCAAATTGCCAAGCATGTACTGAAGGCATATGTGATATTAATATATAAGTCAATAACTTCATAAGATCACCACTAAATATTAGAATTATGCTAATGCTGCTTTTAATGAGCCTTTCATGCTGTCATTGTTCCAAGAAGACGGAAACTTAGAACAGCTATTACAAAATGTCTTGCACGTATTTGCTGTACTGTTATTGTCACGTGCCAAGGGAGTAACTAGCGAGATTATGAAGTCCTTGCCTGGATTAACTTAATATTAATTTTTTAATAATAGCAAAATACATCTTTAGAACAAAACTAGCTGTTTAAATACATGAATAACATTTGGAAAAAGACCTCATTTTCCAGAGTAGTCCCCTTCAGCCTTTTAAATTCACTTCGCTGACCCTGATCTCAGCATATCAATTGAGTGTGCACTGTGTTACAGCTTCCTCTCTGTTCTGTGTTTTACTGTTAACATTGCACATTGTCAGTTGTTCAATGAGACAAGTTGTGTCAACACAAACCAACCAGAAGCTATATGTCATATTCCTCTCCCTTAATGCTGACAACTACTTGTCTGTCTGTCTGTGAGCTTGAACAGCTTCCACCAGTCAGCTGTTCCTGTTGTATTTCCTGAAAGTCCAGTATTACGAAGCAAAGCTCATTGCAGATAATGCATTTGGCGCATGCGCTCGATAAAAACAAAACAAAGCACACAAAAAAAAGATTTGACTTCATGTAAATATTTGTTGTATTAACCATCAGTAACTATATGAGAAGAAGAGGAAAGCAGGCACATTCACAGCTATACTTTATGGAAGCACTGCATGATACATGATGTGTTTTCTTCCACGTTACACAATAACATACATAATGCTGGTTTTACTACAGATGCTTGTGCACGATAAAGTACTTTGTCTGATAAACAGACTGCTATGTGGAGTTTGCTGTGTTTGTTAATTTATGTGGTGTTGATAATATCAGGAACCACTTCATTCATCACCTATGGTAATTAACGCTTATGTTATCTGCTAACATTAATCAATACTTTTGTGACTTTAGGGACAACATAAAAACCTGCTGAGAGGCTGAGTTTGGGCCTACAACCCAGCCTGTGTTATCTGGAAAATGGCTCACAGAGATTAAAAAAAATAAAAAAATAAAAAAAATTTCAACTTCCTTTGTCAAAAAACCCCCCCAACTTACTGTAAAGTGCACTTAACAATCAAAAAAATGAAGAGCGATCACAAAAAGTGACCCAACCCCTCCAAATATAAACACATAAATGACACGCACATCACACAGTTAACATAAGTATATGTCATAACATTATATTATTATTAGACACCATAATAATAAACATCAATCACTAAAGACAGTAAAGCAGAGTAAAGATGTCAAACTGAATAGATTTTAGCTCCTCCCTCTATCACTACTTTTCAAATATGTTCTTTCCATTTCTGGTTTTGGTTTGAAATGCGAGCAACACCCATCATGCACACCTGTTTTTGGACCACCGATGGAGACTGAATGGCGAGGGCACCAACTGTTGTGGATTAGTGTTTCAGTGCATGTGTTGTGGGTGAGATGACTCTTAATTCAAACATTAGTTCAAAGGTTCCCGGGCGTTTGATAACAGTTTAGTTGGAGGGAACTGATGTTTGGTGGCTGTAGCTCAGGTGGTAGAGCGGGTCACCTCCTAACCGGAAGGTCGGTCGGTGGTTCGATCCCAGGCTGCTCCAGTCTACATGCCAAGTATCCTTGGGCAAGATACTAACCCCATGTTTGCCTACTGGTGATGGTCAGAGGGCCCGGTGGCGCCTGTGTCCGGCAGCCTCGCCTCTGTCACACCAGTGTGCGAATGACTGAATGTAGTGTAAGGCGCTTTGGGTCCTTAATGACTATGAAAAGCGCTATACAAAATGCAGTTGTTTTTTTGTTTTTGTTTTGTGCTTGTCATGCTAAAGTGGCCAACACAACCACATTGGCTGGCTTGCGAGAAATGCAACTTAAAGAATGGGATGTCATTCCACAGCAGTGGGTGACCAAGCCAATGACCAGCATGAGAAGGAGGTGCCAGGCTGTTGTGGTTGTGTATGGTGCCTCCATGTGTTACTGACGACCCTGTTTGTTAAATTGCCAATATGTCTTGTCTCTTCAGATGTCAGTCGTCCAATTCAATAAACAACAGCAGAATAATTTGTTTGGCATTGGAAGAAAAGTTTTGGCAAGTTTTTCTCTGCTGCTCGAGCCACAAATGCACTTTCCGTACAAATGTGCCAACATTTAAGGGGAAATAAACAGGCTTTCAAGTGGTTTCGAGATTTATTTCAGGTTATAATGACTTTAGCATTAGAAATCATGGTACAAACTACAAAAGCAAAACACAAAGTATTACCAATAAACCAGTTTCATTATCGTAAAAATGACTGGCACCACTTTCTAATAGGCACCATTTTATAAAGAGGTATAACTGGTGGTCAACAAATCCTTTTATGTCATTGGTAATTCTGTCTTCATTGACAGAATTCATACTGAATCCATCAGCAATTATAAATTTGAATGTATAATCGTTATCATCAATCAGACCTGTCTGCAAATATCTCTCAAAGCTACATCTGTAAAATGTAATTTATTAAGTAGTTTCTGATGCATAAACTGCAAATAAAGAACTTATTAGTTTCCACCATTGTCCCAGCAAACCTCTTGGATGGGGGGGATGGGGGGAAGACCCCATCAACACAGTCATTTATGTCTGGTCTGACTTGGGCAGGTGGCTATTTTTCTGTCTTTGGGCTGTGACAGTAACAGTCTGTGGATTATGATCAGTTCACAGCTTCTTGTAGTCTACAAATAAATACTATTTGCATCATTACTAAACCAAAATAATTGAAAGAACAGATGCAGTTTGAAGTTTTCATAGAAAACAAAGAAAGATACAAATGTGGTGCATGTTAATCTATAAGTTTAAAAGATTTTTGAAACTATAAGAAAACAAAAAATGGAAATTTTTGATCTCAGCCTGGTTTCTGCATGGCGCGTCATAAATGTCTCAAAATCATATAAGTTTGGACGCTATTTAACATGTAAATAAAAATGTACATTTTAAATTGGCTATTTTTATTCACGATTGTACGCAGGAAACAGCAACATTAAGCTAAGCTAATGTTTATGTTTCTTATTTCTTTATGCTTGAACTGAGAAATAAACTTCCTGTGTACGCGTTTGTCTTTTGCCTATGTGTTTTTTGTTTTGTTTTTTTGTCCGTGTTAAAAATGTGGGTGACCGTTAGCAGAAGGTAGGCTTATGACATCGCCTGGCAACAATAGCACAAACATTAGCAATGGCACAGGAGCAGATTGGATAAGAGTGGTGCTAAGGGCTATGTAGCCTAGCTTTGCTAAGTAGCAGTACCTGCTACTTCTTCCTGCCTGATGTTAGTAAAATGTGATTATATGTAATTCTACTTAAACAGACCTTAAAGAGTATAAAAATCAGGCTTTTTAACATATCTTATATATACAGTAAAGTGTCTTTAATTGTCACACTATCTACCTACTGCTGTCTGCCTTTCTGTGCATAATGTTTCTATAAACCATTAGCAAATGATTTATTGACACTAAATAAACCAGAGATAAGCGGTGCCGTATTAGAAAGCAGTAATGTGATTTTTTTATTTGTTTTTGGTTAGTTATTATGGAGGACCACACCAAATTCTTTATTTCGATGCCTGTGGCTCTTGTGGTCCTCCATAAGTTATTAGTATTCACTTGATTATCACTTATTTCTATATGATTTCAACATTGAAATTTCAGGAACTCAACCCTATATTGCAACACAAACTAGCCATGCTAAATACCAGATACCCAAAAGTATCACCTGCTCCTGCTTTTAGCAGCAGTGAGTGATTTCTTTGTGTAGC
The DNA here is from genome assembly GCA_015108175.1 of Pelvicachromis taeniatus. Taxonomy (NCBI): domain Eukaryota; kingdom Metazoa; phylum Chordata; class Actinopteri; order Cichliformes; family Cichlidae; genus Pelvicachromis; species Pelvicachromis taeniatus. Next base: position 980 of record VURO01018457.1, on the reverse strand, counting down.
GCTGTCATCGTTGCCACACGCGTTGGAAACGATGAGGCTTCATGAAAGTCAAGCAGTTCTGTCTGGATATCAGGTTGAGAGAATTATTTGAAGATAAAACTTTATCTACTGAGTACTAATCAGCTGTAAAGACTTTATATGTGTATTTATTGAGAATCTTGGTTAAAATAACTACTTTTATGGGGAAATCTGTGGTTTATGTATAGCTGATATTTTGTACATTATAGTGATTGATGTAAAGCACTTGCGGGAATAATAAAGTTTGAGTCTTGTTGGTTGTCATAGATTTTTTATACACATACTATAAAGCCATCTTCCTGTACAGAGAAGTGGAGCTCTATGGTCCTGTTCCAGAGAGCTGGAGTAATGGAAATTGTGGGTTAGCTAACCGTGAGCTGAGGGAAAATATATATTGTGTTTCAGAAAGAGAGTTAACCTAAACTCTGAGTCATTTATCTGGGCAACAGACTCTGTAAACCAGGGCTCACCAACCTTTTTTAAAGTGAGAGCTACTTTGTGGGTACTGATTAATGTGAAGGGCTACCAGTTTGACACACACTTCTGAAATACCAAATTTCCTCAATTTAACTTTAATTATGTTTAAAGTTGTTATCATTAATAATTAATGATATTCATCTATGTAAAGACACTGATTATGGCAACTGTTTCCGTGGAGACCAGCTAGCGCTGATCTAATATTTAAAAATAAACATTTTTTTAAATATATTATCTCTAACAAATTGACACCAATGTAATTGTGATTTTTAAGAAATAGCAACAAAAAATAAAAATAGATGCAGCTTACTGGTAGGTTGTTATAGTGAGCTATTTTTAGAACAGGCCCGCGGGCTACTCATGTGGGCTACCTGGTGCCCGCGGGCACCATGTTGGTGACCCATGCTGTAAACCGACTTACCGGCAGCTCTAATTTGACAGGTTCCTCTGATTCCTGCCACCTTCAAGCAACCGACTGACATTTT
>VURO01018456.1:0-21041 GCA_015108175.1 Pelvicachromis taeniatus | reverse complement strand
CACACACACACACACACACACACACACACACACACACACACACACACACACACACACACACACACACACACAAAACTGTAACAGCTACTGAGATATAAATATTAGCTTGCAGTATTGTTTAATCCAACCAAATAGACAGAACAGTCAAGACATTTTCAGACAGTAGCTCTAAATTATGTATATGTTCGTGGGAAATTAAGGTATAATTTCAAATATACTTACAGATTAGGTGGGAACTTGGGAGTGACAGTTGGCAAAATTTATACATTGACATGTAGCCCATGCAGTCTATTGCAAGAAAATGAATAGTGACAGAAGAGTTTTGGATATTTAATTAGAGACCACTTAATCGCTTCCATGTTGCCCTGCAGTGGTTAGTAGTCATGGTTGGAAAGTGTTGGAAAGCAGTAGTGAAAGAGAGTGAAATCAGCATACATAACTGGAAACATATGAAGTCTAATTACCTACTATCTGTATTTACCGTCATTAAATTGGAGATTTAGATGTCTAACGGGAAAGAAAGACAGGAAACATTTGTGAATAATATTGATGGAAAAATCATTGAAAATCGTGGCAGGAAAGGTTTTGGAGGAGACATGTTGTGCAGAGGCATATTTCCTCCATTTGGTCAGAAGTGGCAAAGAAATACTACGTCCTTTTCTGTCGTGGAGTTTGGACTCCACCTACATGACCAAATAAGTCCAAAAAGCCATGCTGTACTTCACCTTTCTTTACTACAAAGCCAAGGGTTTTGTGGTCTGGTTAAAAATAATACTGTTGTCCTTCTGCAAGAATTTTATGACAATGATATATGCATATACTTGTGTAATTATTCACAGGGACATATTAAGGCACCAGACAGGGGTGTGTGCTCATGCACACATGGAAAACTCACTGAAGTCAAGAAAAAAACAGCTTAGATGAAGAGAATTAAAGACCATGTCAAATGTCCGTTAGTGGTTGCTCTTAAGAGGTAAAGCAGTGGCAGAAAGGGATTTTGATTCACAGCTTGTACAGTTTTTGAAGACTTCAAGGATCTGTGCCAAATCCTCTCATAAATAAACAGACAACCTCCCACCAAAAGTTAAAACAAGGGATTGAAAGTAAATTTCATTCCTAAATTTATAGCCTGAGTTCTTTATACAATAACTGACAGTAAGTGACTGTTAAACAAGATTAAAAAAAAAACACTTTACTGACTGTTAAAAGGTCTAGTAAAAAAAAGAAAATAGTGCTTTAGTTTTAAGTTACGATGTGATGAAAAAACTGTGAAAAGCTACGGTTCATGAAGTATCTATAAATACTCATAATGTTGACAAAAATGTAATAAATTTTGTTGCACTTAATTTTAAATGGAGACACAAACTATAACACATATTCCATGTTATCAGTGAAACATTTAATGCTGGTAAAAGACGTTTTCCAGGTGCAGATCCGTCACTCAGTTACCTAATTTCTGCAGTAGGAATAAAGATGTACAGATAAAGGTATGCTTAGCTTCTGTACTTAAGTTCAAAGTGTCCAGGTGTAAAATATAAACTGCGTTTGTATCTCACAAGTATGTGTTTTTAAATAACCATTTCCTCTCCCAAACTTCTTTAAACATTTGACATTTGTTGTCCAATAAATATGGTTATAAACTTTATCCAGTTTGTATCTTTATGTATTCTTTTTTTTTTTGCTTGTCAGAGAAGTTTAGTATAGAGAATAAACTAAAGACATTTTGAATATAACCTAAATTAAAAATAATAACTATAAATAATTTTATTGGCTTCATCAAAAGCCCTAACCCCAAGCAATCCCTTCCATTTTCATACATTCTTTGTGGAAATTGCAAAATAAGCCAATGTGCACTAACTTGTTAGACTTATGCAGTTAAATCAGTTCAAGTATCTGTATCTATCTCCCTCTCTATCTCTGTATGTCTGTTTATCTGTACTGTAAACCAATAAAAACCATAGAAATCAGTCTTGTTGATTTATGCTTCTCTGCAGCTGGCGTTAGCTCTCTTATGTGCATTTATAGCCTTCTTGCTTTGTGTGTGTGTATTGGCTGGATGTGTGGTTTCTATATCCTGGCTTTGTAGGGAAACCTGTCACGTCTTCATTGGCTTCTATATAATTTAGCTCTGCTTGGATGAATAGATCCTTTTGATAAAATGGCATATGTGGCCCTTACTGTGATCGTCTTTTGGTACAGTTGTGTTTGTAAGGATCCCATAGAAATGTCTGTTTCTGCTCGCTCTACGGACAGCTTGGGAAGATCTGAGCTGAACTAGGACTGCTGTGTTCTGATACAGATTATTGTGGTCGACTGACTCGACAAGTGTACAGACTCTTTGGAAAGATTTGATATGACACCTCAACAAATTATGTTTCAGTATTTACTATTCTAGTTCATGGGGATGTTATTGATATTTTATGGTTAAGTGGCTAACCAGGTGGTAAGGATTATGTTAGAAAATTGAAGGAATTCCCAAAGCCTAACGTGATGATTACAGTGACTTGATTAGTCAGATAAACAGTTCAAAACACCCACATACAAGTTATTGGTGTCGTGTAACCAAATTGAGAATGGGCTCAACTATTTTAATTAATTGGTAATTCAATAAATTATTCTGTGTTACATTAGCATTACTACATTACAACAAGGGGTCAGTAGTATGCAGGTATTTCAATAAGGAATGCTAGCTATACTAACAAGTTCTTGTTGTTAGGTACAGTATTTTGTGACTGAGTTTGCAAATATCAATAAAGTGATGCGATGAAATGGACTGCTTTATAAAGATGAACATACCCACATACCTCGCCATTAATTGCTTTGTTCGCAACTATCTTGAAGACTTGAGTACGACTCTTTGTCTGGTTGTGCAATGCACTCATACACTGTCTGGCTATGTTGCAAAGACATTTATAGCTGTTAGCGAGTATATTAATAAACAAGGAAAAAATCTGTAAATTAAAACAACAATTTCAATAAAAAAAATAAATAACTGACCACAGCCTTCTTTGATGGCCCGTTAGCGCAATTAACCATAGGAAGAACCATGTTATTCTTTAGATAACAGCATTAAAAATCCTCCAAAAGGCACCAACACCACAAACAGTTGGTGAAATTAGCTGCTGTGACATCTAGCCGTCAGCTGGTGACTATAGGCTCATGTGTTAACACCCACCCGCTTTAAGTTGTTATACAGTTTAAAAGGGCGAGCCTTATAAAAACAAATAAAAATGCATCCCATACAGTTGTAATGAAGGGGAAAATGTGCTATAAAGACTAAATCCGTTTTTTGGGCTGGGCTGTAAAGATGTGTTTTTCTTTATATCTTTATTTTTCTTTTTACTTTAAAGTAGGACATCTTAAAATGGGACTCATGGTGAGTTTTAAGTATATGTTTGGGGATCTTCAGATGTTGCTTCATTTTTCAGATCACTGCTTGATTAGCTGTGCCATTGACAGCGCTGACCATGCCATCTTCTCTCTCTGTATCTCGTTATGTGAGATTTAACACTTTTTGAGAAGCTTTTATTGCACTTACAGTACATTAACCAGCTTGATTAATGACACACTTGTCTATTGTGTGCTCTGTGGTGAAAAGAAATGTGTTTAATCTCTAAATAAGACATAACTGAGATCTGAAAGCTAACCTGGGGGAGACTTAACGGACACTGCTGTTGTAACAGCAGTAAGACTGTACATAGTGCTGATCATAAAAGCCTGTACGCACATTATTCTTTTAGAACTCGCTGTTCCCTGGGAGTACCATATGATTAAAGTATGATGGGATGAAAGGAAGAGGGCCAGTTATGTTGAGCTAGAGAAAGAATATCAAAACAACAGCTGGCAGGAAATGTAACTTGTGGTGGGATGCAGAAAGTGTGGACTTCATCCATCTGCAATACCTTTTACATGTTGAGCTTAAATTGGAACAGTAATCAAGAGGCTACCAAGGCCATCAACTTAGTCAGCAGAAGCAGTTAGGAATAGTCCACTGTGGGTGGCATTGTGTCACGTTGAGACAATGAGGAGTTTGATCAATCCTCACTGGGTTGTCTGACAGAGGGTATATGACTGCTGAAAGATGGAGAAGACCACATAACTGCAGCAAAGGGTCCAGTGTATCAATATGATAAATAATAAATGAAACATTTTTGTCAAAAATCTTTAAAAAAAAAGAAAGAAAGGCAATTATGACAAAGATGGTACAAAAGCACGACATGGTTTACGTAATACAATGAATAGTCTGACATTTTGGGAAATATCTTTATTTTCTTTGTGATAGTTAAAAGATTGTTTCACCTCCAGCATGTTTTTGTTTGAATCCTCTAAATATAGCCACAAATCACTAGTTTGCCGTCGAAGCTGCAGTTTGCATCTCATTTGGGAGATTTGTGTTTTGCTCTTTGTTTTTGTTTGTTTTCACTCACTGATTGTTTTAATTTTACCTGACATTATACTGGATAGGCTTAGGCACCAAAACCTACTTGGTTAGGTCCAGGAAAAGATTGTGGCTTTGGGAAAAGTATGTACATCACGTAGATGTATAAATTTAGATACTGCATCAGGACTTGTGAACTGCTTGTTGGTGCCATCTTGCCCTGGAGGTCAGGCTGCGGTTACTGACCCATTGCTGTCTAAAATACCAAACTTTGTCCTTTTGGTGTTGTAATAACAAACCAACAAAAAAAAAAAAAAAAAAAAGGGGGGGGGGGGCAATAGGAAGATAACACTTCAGTGATAACAGATTTGTTAAAATTGTGTCAATCAGCTATGTCACTCAATGCTGTTTTTTGTAGTTCTAAATTATGTATTAAGTCTGTTTTAAGTTATGTGTTTGAACTGTAGCTACAAAAGTATACAGACCTGAGAGTCATTGTTGACGTGAACTTGCCTTGAATGTAGATTCCCAGACATTAGGAGAGAGACATGAACAACAGTGCTGAGGAGAGGCTTAGCCAAATGACTAGTCCGTCATCTGCACTATATAACAGCAGCAGAGTTGTAAAATCTTTTTCTTCTTTCGGCTGCTCCCGTGAGGGGGTCAATACAGTGGATCATCTGCCTCCGTCTCACCCTATTCCTATAATCCTCTTCTGTCACACCAGACCACTGCAAATCCTCCTTCACTATATCCATACATCTTCTCTGTACTCTTCCTCTTTTCCTTCTGCCTTTCTTCATTCTTTGTCTGGTGTGTCGAATATCCAACCTTCTGCACATGTCCAAACCTCAACCTTGCTTCTCTAACTTTGTCTTCAAGTAAGCTGTGCCTCTGATATATTCTATTATAATATTGTACATTCTGGTCAAAACATCAACTCTGATACCTCTTGTCTTTTTGTCAGTGCCCACATCTCCATCATAGCAGGTCTAAGCACTTGATGCCTTACAGGACAGTTAGCCAAATCACAGCTTCAAACTACATGATAGCTAGTTTGGGTGAGCATCATAATCACCAGGTCACACACCTATTGAGCTTCTGTTCAAAACAATTTGGATTAAAGAAGTTACCCCCACAGTAGTACAATTTGTGGGAGTTCATTCAGAAGCCATTGGGGACTGAAAGACTGCTACAAATGATGTATTGATGAAGGCAAAGTGTAAAGGATGAAATTATCATTTCAATTAAAAAAAAACACACTATACCCTTTTGTGTATTTGCTCTTACTGATTGTAGATATGTTCATTGTCACATGTACAGATGTGAGAGTATCTGCAGATCTTGAAATGAAAAACTTGACTTCTCTTTGCATCTAAAGTTATGTTCTGGGCTTAATTGGAGAAACCAGGCGTAACCGGTCAGAGGTCATTGTTCAAAATCCATCCAACGTTTAGGTGACTTCTTATAGGTAAATTTGAGGTTTAAGTAAGATGGGTTCCACTACATAAAGAGGTTGTAATTACTAGCTTGTAATCTAAAATCTCTTATGGAATTAAAAGCTAGTGGAGTGTATGTTCTCTTTATTAATCCTGACTGCTGTAAAGAAGATGACATTTTTGTTTGTCCAAATATGTAAAACAACCCTTTCTTTAATCCTTTTTCTCTAAGAACACAGAAATGTTTCAAATTTCTACCTATTCCTCTAAATTCTCTTTGGTTATTACTTTAAATAGAAAGATGATAAATATTATTTTTGCACATTTAATCAAAAGTACTGAACTGATGATGTGGTTAGCATTGTGGCCTCACAGCAAGAAGCTTACTGGTTCAAATGCCAGTTGGGACTTTTCTCTGTGGAGTTTGCATGTTCTCCCAGTGCCTGTGTGGGTACTCCTGCTTCCTCTCACACCATATGCATGTTAAGTTTAATGGAGATTTTGTCATGGATGTAAGGTAGATAAAGTGCTTGAAGTGCATAGAATAAGTGCTCTATGAATTTAGAGTTAACATTTAACTAGTCTAAAGTGCTTCAAGTGGTCAGTAAGACTAGAAAAGTGTTATATATCACACATGCTCACGTATTCTTTAAAAAGATTAGCATTGTGTTTACAGCTGTGCTAATGATTCTGTATTTGTACTGACCACAATGACAATTTGAACACATTTGTGTTTACTGAGTAAAATGTATACTGTTTTAGTTTAGTGTGGTTGGCTTGACAGAAAATACAAAGTGCAACTGAAGCTCGTAGAAATCAATTTTTTATGATAATGTGATTGCAGTTTCTTTGCTAGGTACCATTTTTGTTATTCTATTTACTACTGGTTGTTTTGTCCCTTCCCCAGTGGGCTAAGGGAGGACACAGTGGCACGTGATGACCTAAAATTAATGAAAGAGATGGTCCAGGGCAGGTGGAAAAGACATGCAGTTTGTTTATCACATGTACCGACAATACTCAACTGAATACAAAATGGGTGAGGGAGGAGGACCAAGCGGCTGAGCCAAATCAAAGAAATTAATAAAATAAATGCAGCCTACAGCCTCTCTAAGGGCTAAGTCAAACAAAACTCAAAACAAAAAGGCCTATGTAGTTGGTTTACAAAAAACATACAGAAGTGGCATCAACCGCATAACCTCGTGTCTCTAAGGTGTGTCTATGTGTTACGTATGTATAGGATACCACAAAATAAACCTATCCAGCCTCCTACCACAAACACATTACCTATATACAGAAAATTCAGAACACAGGCTCGAGAGAGACTTAACAGTCGCCCAGCTGGTCAAGGAGCTGCCCCTTTTGTGATGATCCCTGGTGAGTGATTGGTCTCCTGTGCCCAGATCAGCCAATAGGCGTGTACTCATAAAGTTTGAATAGGCCAGTAGGTGGAAGCTTCACACCTGGAAAACAAAAGAGAGACAGAAATGGATGGATGGATGTCCAGGACATAGCTTTGAATAACCAGGGACTAACACATAAGTCACTGGTTATGATTATATAACACCAGAGGCTTATGATCTGTGAAGATCGTAACACATTTAATATGTACTATGTAACACTTATTGAGAATTTTTAGTCAGGATCAAAGTTTCACTGATATTAACACAGACCAGCCAAAACACAGTTGATTTTTTTGCTATCTTAAAGAAATTTCATCTCTGTGGAATAACAGTAAAGATAAAATATTATGGGTACTTTAATTGTGCTATGATTTGATTCCACAGTCCAGAGACATGCTGTGAGGATAACTGATAATTCTAAAGGGGCCAAAGATGTGGATGTGAGTGTTAATGTTTATTTTTGTCCTTTTGTGTTAGCTCTGTGATAAACTAGCAAACTGTGGGTACTTTATGCTTGCCTGTAATAAACAGAAATCACAATTGTTTCCTAAACCACACCAAATGGTACCAAGTGCAATAAGAAATAAACCAAAAAAACAAAGGGTGAGTGGAAACTTTGAGGTATTTATATGTAATTTTAAACAGTTTTTGTCTTTTGTTTTATATTTGTAGCACTATGGTCAACATTGTTGGATGTAAAGTCCGGTATAAATAAAGTTGCTATGCTATGCTAAACAATACTTCAGTCTAAAACCCAATGGTCATACATGAACTGCAGTGTTCTTGGTGAAAATCCTGACCGCCACTCCTAAGATGGAGTGGAGCATGTATTTTCCTATATAATTACATTTGTCATTTCATATCCAAACTGTTGTAAGTAAAAGGAGAAACAGTGTTGACAAGTAAAATATGAAACAGCCAGTTACTTTCCATAATTATGCTGTTGCATGAAAGGAAAGAAGGCAAAACACAACAATGCTGAGCAGTTGTAAAATTTCCTTTCAAATTTCATAACGTTATTTTTATGTTTGTCTTTTTGTCTGAATCACTACTCTTACACAGACATTTATGGCAAAAGAAAGATAACTAAACATTACTCTTCAGTATAACCAAAAAGTGTACACAGTAGGAAAAAAAAACTTTAAAAGATTTAATATTTCTGCAGCTGTGGTGCCATATAAATACTGTAAAATAACAAACATTTACCATCACAAAACTGTAAAATATAGTTTAAGAGCTTTAATTTTTGCTTTTTAGCAGATAATATATGTTTAAAAAAAAAGGGTGTATAAATATCTTTATCTTTAATAATAAAGTCAAATACTTTTGTAATAAAAATAATCAGGCTTAATATTACAGGAAAAAAAACACTTATGTTTGTTTTTTATTTCATTTTATGCTAATATTTTTACATTTGAGCCATATTTAATTTTACGGCTGTTAATGATATGGATTCTATTAATGATTATTGATTATTATTATTATTGAAAATAATGATTATTTAATTATTAGAATATGTGCTATATTACTATATACTAGTCATATATTAATTAAATATAATTAAGAGAAAATGTTATTGCAATTACTATGTACTCTTAATTACAGATCATTTAAAGTCAAAATGTATTTTGTCTTTGATATGATCTATAATTAAGATCATATCAGGTAAACATATATTTTAAAATTTGAAAAATGTGCCACTGTAAGACCGTTCCAGTTCAATGAAATGTTTTTATATAGCACCAAATCACAGCAACAGTCACCTTAAGCCACTTCATATTGTCAGGGAAAAACTGTACAATAATAGAGAAAATCCCAACAATCAAACAACGCCCTTTGAGCAAGCACAGTGGCAACAGTGCAAAGGAAAAACTGCCTTTTAATATGAAGAAATCTCTGGCAGAAGTAGCCTTGGGGCAGGGGAGTCATCTGTCATTGGAGGTGAGGGGGGGGAGATGGGACAAAACACACTGTGGAGAGATAGAGGTTAATAATAATTAATGATTAAATGCAGAGTGGTTTCTAAGTACATAGTCAGAGAAACAGATGAGTGAAGAAGAAATACTCAGTGCATTATGAGATGCCTGCAGCAGCCTAAGCCTATTGCAGCATAATTAAAGGAGGATTTGGGATCACTTAGTCCCACCTCTGTGTTTAATCAAAAATGAAAAATTTAATCCTACTCTGGAAAGTAGTGAGAGTGTCTGTCTCCTGAGTCCAAACTGGGAGCTGGTTCCACTGAAAAGGGGCCTGAGAGCTGAAGTCTGTGCCTCCCATTCTACTTTTAAACACTAGGAAAAGCACTCCAACACGTTCTCACTCCCAAAGCATAACATACTATGCTATGTGACAAATGGTTGATATATTATGCTTTTGGACACACCCAACACATCTCTATGTTATGCGTTTGGAAACAGGAGGAAACATGAGAACCGTTTGGACTGAATCTACACATGTAAATTTTTTTAACTTTCTCATCATAAATTGCTTTGGAAAACACTATTACGCTTGTGGTTAAGGTTAGGGATAAGGTTATGGTTAGGTTTAGGATTAAGGTTAGGGTTATTGATGGAATACGTTGCTGGAACGTGTGTTACCGCCAGCAGCGTCATTGTAGTGGATTCCATACACAATCCGCTGCGTATCATAGGGTACCCATGGGACGCCTTGGGACATGACAAATCGTCGGTTTGTTACGCGTCAGGAATGAGAACGATCTCAAACGCAAGTAAGCCAGTAGCCTCAAAGCAAAGCACCCTATTGGTATTAGATGGTATTACAAGGTATTTAAAATAAAAAGGGGCTAAGGAGAAGGATTCTAAATTAGATTCTGAATTTAACAGGGAGCCAATGAAGAGAAGCCAGTATGGGATACATATCCTCTTGCTTGCTTGTCCCTGTCAGTACTCTTGTTGCAGCATTTTGGATTAATTGAAGGCTTTTCAATGAATTTTTATTCCATCCCAATAATAATGAATTACAATAGTTCAGCCTAGAAGTAAAAAAAAAAATGCATCAACTAGTTTTTTATCATCACACTGAGACAAGATGTTTCTAAATAAAAAATATTGCACAAGAGAGCAGTCCTACATATCAAGGACTTATTGTCACGGTCCGAGTGAGTTGCAGTATTTCTCCACTATGCCATGTTTCTCCTCCTCTGGGCGGAGTCGACCTAGTTTCTCCTGGGAGCTGCACCTGGAGCTGATTAGGAGCTGCAGTATTTAAGACCAGCACACAACAACTCTTCGCCAGATTGTCAGCTAACCACAGTTAGTGCGCAGATTATGTCTCTTGCTTGTTGTGCACTGTGCGTTTTAATTTGTACTCTCTCATCTTCAGTTACCTTTATGTATTACAACTTCCAAACCTCGTGCAATACCCTCAATTTGGTTGCTGGTCTCATCCGCTACCTGAGCAGCCTCAGCTCCAGTATGGACGCCACTTCCGTTATCATTGGTGTGCCTTCCTGCCTCGCCTCTGGATTGGATCACTTGCTGCTGTCACTCGGACCACCCTAACCTTGCCTCCCTCTCACACGCACCACCTCTGACTCCTAAGTAAGACTGTCAGTATTCCCACTGAATCAGTTCTCTCCATTCTGCTGGCTTCACTCTGACTCTCCTCTCCTTGTGTTGCAGTGCCTCCAGTCTGCAGTTCACTCATGTTCCCCTCTTATCCCTGGATCTCCTGCTTCTAGCTTCCACTCCCGTCATGTAACTTTCATAGCCATAGTGAGCCTACACCTTCCACAGTTCATGTTCTTATGATCTTGTGTGTTTAACCTGATAGTTCTTTTGACGTCTCACAGTTCATGTCTTACCATAGTTTTCTCTCGCATCCGTGTATAGGCACTGTCTGCCATAGTTATAGTTCGGCAGCTCTTAGTTCCATTGTGACAAGTCCTGTACATATCACTGTTCACCTTCACTGTAAATAAATATCATGTTTCACTATACTGTGCCTCTGTCTTGGTTCTGCTATTTGGTCCATTTTCGGAGTTCAGACAGCTTCACCGTGACACTTATCCTGGTTACAAACACAAGGTTTTTAAGATGTCTAGGGCAGAGTACATTTAACTCAATTTTATCTTAGGAAATTAAGAGGTCATCCAGGTCTTTGTCTTTAAGACATTCCTGCAGTTTGACTAATTGGTGTGTGTTATCCGACTTCATTGCCAGATAAACCTGGGTATCATCTGCAGAGCAATGAAAGCTATGTATTTGAATTATAGTCCCAAAGGGAAGCATGCATAATGTACACAGATTGGGTCAGAACATGGAACCCAGAAAGGAGTAATTAACCTTTGTATATGAAAAGGACTCCCCATTTACATTAACAAGTTGGAGTCTGTTTGATAGCTATTATTCAAACCACTGTAGTGCAGTACCTTTTATTTCTATGGAATGCTCTAATCACTGTAATAAATTATTGTGATCAATAGTATTTGCTGCAAAAAACTGTACTGTGATCTAGCAGGACAAGCTCAGAGATGAGTTAATTGCCAGAAGCCATAAGAAGATCATTTGTAACCTTAACTAAAGCTGTTTCTGTACTGTGATGAGTTCTGAAACCTGAGACTAAAACTATTAAATGAACCATTCCTCTACAGATGATCAGTAAATTGCTTTACAAGTACTCTTTCAAAAACATTTTGAGATAAAAGAAAGATTGGATAATTGTCTTATAATTGGGTAAGATAGCTGGGTAAAGTGATGGCTTTTTAAGTAATGATTTAATTACTGAAATTGTAAAGGCCTGTGGTACATATCCCATTAGTAGAGAGAGAGATTCATCATTTAAGATTGAAGCATTAATTAATGGGGGACTTCCTTGAGCAGTCTTGAAGGAATGGGATCTTATACACTCATCACTTTGTCTTCATCATTATTTTTACTTATTTATACAGGGAGATATTTGGCATTTGACACTCTGGTTGAATTAGATAAATTATTGAATGGTGAGATTTAGTTTTATGGTAACTGCTCTTACACACTTCCAGCATAATTACTTTGTGGTCTTATCAGGATGCCCTAAACTTTGAATCACATTGAATATGACAAGTTTCCTTGGTGCTGCCTATACTTGAAGAATTCTGCCAAATATTGACCAAAAAATTGTGCTTCACCCTATAGGTACAACTCAAAACAGTTACAGCAAAGGTTCACAATGAAAGTGAATAAAACAGTTTCCCATTCTCAAGGAAAGGTGGCCAAACATCATTGCTTATTGCTTATCCCATCTCCTAATCCCTTTGCATTTTGTTAGTGTCCTTTTCACCACTACCGTCATGAAACAGTAGCTGCAACTCATTCAGATTGCTTACCTAATCCAGGTCTTCTAGAATAGCCTTATTCACATGTGGTCTTGGTGTGTCTCTCAGTAAAGAGTGTGGTAGAGATACCAGCACACAGGCTATTACATGAAGAAAGCAGGACAGGGCTGTAGAAAAGCATCAATCCAGCAGCAGGATCAGTATCTCCTCCTTTGTGCGAGGAGGCTACTTATGTGCATGTTTCTGACAAAACTATCAAAAACTGACTCCATGAGGGGTACATGAGAGCCCAACTTCTTTTCGTGAGACCTGTTCTAACAGCCCACCACCGTGGAGAGCAGGATTGATTGTTTTTGTTACCACAATCTTTCTTGAAATGTTCTTCTCTTTTGATTGGGATTTATCTTTTCATATGTCAAATTGAATGCAAAAAACACAATCAGCAATGAGTAAATGTAGACTCCACTACATACTTGACTTACTTGTTATTTAGCTCTATAAAGTGTTGTATGTAAAGTATTCTGCGAGGGGTCCTTTTTCTTCCCTTGAAATTATGTATTGCTGTTTTTACGACAATAATTTTAGAATGTTCACAGTGCACATAAGTAGTACATTGTAAATATTACACTGGTTGATCATTGATCTTGTAAGGTCTATTTATCCTCTTTCACCAAGTTAAAACTAAATGTCTATTTTCCCTTCTTCAACTTGTAAGTGAATCTGTGTAAAGTGTTTCCTTTCTGCAGGTTTGTAAAATAATTTCAAAACAGTAGATGACTTGTCTATTTTTGTATTTTTATTGATTGTTTATGCATTGAAAGATAACAGCAAAATTCTCTAAAATTTATAGAAAATAATTTTTTACAGTGTAGACCTATTCCATTACGTCAAATGCCTGTTTTTCAGACTTCACATTCATTACTTAGTGATTGATGCCTGTGAAAGCAACAGACCATGGCTCATTCTCTGATTGCCTGTTTACAGGTCTCTGACACTTTTATAGCCCTCCTAATACCATTACAAAGTATTACTTCAACAGCAGAGCCCATGGCTTTCCTGTAGAATCAGATACAAAAGGTTGTTTGCTTTGATCATTTCAAGCACTATAGTTGTGAAAATTTGCTTTTGTTGAAGCTATCTAAGGACTTGTTGACTTGTACTTTCAAAGATCACCATTGATCTAGTCAAAATCATATTTATATTGGTGAAAGTAAAAGCATTTTCAGTATCTCAAATGAATATCTGAAAATTGGTTTGAAGCCTTTACTGTTGAGGAAGTATAAAATTGCTAACCTTTTGGATTGTCAAAGATTGCTCTAACTGTAAATCTGCAAAATTTGAATAATGTTACCTTTATAAGTAAGGTAGAGTAATGAATTCAATTTTATTTTTAATTTAACGTACTCATCTGTGCTTATAACATTTAATAAGAAAAAAGTATCTTCTTCATGCTCAATCATTTAGGTAAGGAAATCTCAAAAACCTGATGCTATTCATCCCTGGCCACTGTATCAGTGAGGAAGTTGCTCTCTTTGTGTTTTAGCACCTGGCCAGGTAAAGCCGGGGAAGCAGAAGAACATCATGTCAAGAAGTAAATGTGGTTATCCCAGCTGAACATTTGTCCAAGCTGGGATGGCACTTAAAGAAAGCTCCAGGCGATACAGGAGCGGAGGACTGGTGCTTATGCGAAAACCCTTAGAGATCTCTTATGTGTTAGGAGTATCGGAACAGCTGAGACACATTTTCTCTAAACACTGCGTCTTTGTGGCTTTCAAACCCTAAAACATATTGCACCAAAGATTGGTCTGCCCCAAGGATCGGGTCCCCTGGCACAGAGTAATATAGTGTACATTGTTGAAAGCCAGGAGGATTGCCATGATTTATATTGGGGAAACCAAACAACCTCTGTCTAAGTGGATGGCACAACACAGAAGATCTAACTCGTCAGGCCAGACTCGCAGTCTATTTACACCTACAGCCCAGTGGCCACTCATTCAGCGATGAGAATGTATACATCTTGGACAGAGAGGTTTGAGCGGGAAGTCAAGGAGGCCATATATGTGAAAAGGGAAAGAGCATCTCTGAATTGAGGAGGGGGCCTAAGGGTGCATCTTTCAGCATCTTACAATGCTATGACTGCAGCCATTCCCTAACTCTCTGTGAATGGTATTCATGGCCATTGATCAATAGTCTTTGATCAGTGGTTGATCAATGGTGATGACAGTGTTCATATTAATGATCAAGAAACTGACCTCACAGCCTCACATTTTTCGTCAGTGGTGCTAGTTTCAGTCATTGTGCAAATGTACTGTTTATAAGGTTAGGGAAACCTGAATTCAGCTGAGACTGAAAAAGTCATTTGGATGAGTGACAAAACTTTTCTTCCACTAAAAACATAATGTCCAGATGAACAGAATCAACTTTAATGAGTGTCCTTGCAAGCCCATAGTGAACAGTCTCAAACTATTCAGTTAAAAACTGCAATAAATGCTCACATTTTAATAGCAGAAACACATTTTATAATTTTATGTTTATTTTATTATATTCTTTTCATGTTTTTTTTCATGTTTTTTTTTTAGTGGTTTAGACTTTTACCTTAAAATAATAGATCCCTAGGTTGACACATCTAGTGTATTTTCAGTGCTGAAGCCTGGATGAATGGGAGAATTACAAAATCAAGATCCACATGTTTCCCTTGGGAAATAAGGACTCTGAAAGTACCTTTTATTCAAATAATTATTGAATTATTTTCTGTCTAAAGACTATTAGCTTAATTTATTAATTATTCCAGGTCTTATAAAAATGTATTCTTTAGGAGTCCATATCACAGACTGTGGAGGTAACGGTTTGTGTAATATATTTTTTGCATCATTTAAACTTAACAGTTCACCACAGTGTCTCAGCTGCATGGATGTGTGGATCCAATCAACAGCTAGAATAAACTTTTGGATGGACAAAGTTATCCACAAACAGAGTGACCTTTTTATCATTACATGGCAATAGTATAGTTTGAGCAGCTGTGTGGTGTTACGTATGCAACAGCTTTGTACACAATAAATGTGCAAAATGGGAAATAATTTCCAATCTGTAGGAAAGCGAAAAATCAACTATTCTGTATTAAGTCTATTAGTTTTCTTAAAATGAGAGCTTAAAAATTTTATAAATTAGATAAGACAAAATAACCCTTTATTAGTCCTGCACGTGGGGAGTTTTTTGTCACGGCAGAAAGTGGACAGTACAAGTTAAGAGCATTAAAATTTAAGAAAAAACAATAGAATAGAATGAGATAAAATAGAATAACATATTATACAAGATAGAATCAAATACTATATACGATAGAATAAAGTACTATGCAAAATAGAATAAAATACATTGTTATATCAGGAAGATTGCACTTGGTAAATTTCACTTGGTAATATTGCACATCAGGGAGACTGGGCGAAGGTTACTATTGTGTATTAGATGTATGTGTCTGTCTGTCTGTCTGTCTGTCTGTCTGTCTGTCTGTCTGTCTGTCTGTCTGTCTGTCTGTCTGTCTGCACGTGTGTGGTCATCTGTAAAGTCTTTGTTGTGGAGTCTGACACCAGCCGGAAGGAAAGACCTGCGAAATCTCTCTGTCTCACATCGTGGCCTACCACTGAAGGAGCTGCTCAGTGCTGTCAGAGTTTCCTGCATGGGGTGGGAGATGTTGTCCAACAGGGATGACAGCTTAGCCACCATTCTCCTGTCACTCACTACCTCCACTGGGTCCAGAGGGTATGCTAGAACAGAGCTGGCTCGTCTCTTCCTGTCCCCGGAGGAGTGATGTTGTAACTGAAGTAGAACAAAGCTTTCAAAAACTTTTGAGGCAAACTCATATGATAAACAGTGAGCAATGGATAGCTTTAAATATAATGCCAGTCTATGCAGTACTTGTGGTGACATTTCTTTAAAATCCAATCATGTTCACTTGCTGGTGGCTACAGAGAGCATCGAGGAATCACCAAAGTCACTTGAATTTGTCCCCTGGGTGCCATTAATTTATGTACAAAAATATGAAATGCAATACAATACAAATGTACTGACAACCAAATGTAGCAAGATTTTGACAAATTAACCGTTAAAATAATTGTGTGTTCCATTCCTATTCTCTTCAAGCTCTGTGTTTACCATTTTCCATGGCTGAAATGATGTTTGTGATCTCAGTCCATTTAAGTAGCTTGTATATGTCCCATGTCCTCTTGGTTTGCTCAACTTGACTTAAAAAAAAAAAGTCCAGTAAATCAGACTATTCTGTTTAAATGTTTGATGATGTTTTTTAATCGGCTGCTTCTGTTGTTGCTGAAGGCCCAGGACAAAAATGTTCAGTTGAGACATTTCTTCTTTGAACTGCCCCAGATCTGCTCAAAGATTTTTTTTTCTTTTATGGTTCTGAGTTGTTATTTACACGATCCTGTACCTTACATTATTTATCTTCTGAAGCTAAAATAATATTTTGTCATGGTCCCTGGATGTATTTTTCCTTCCGTCTTAAATTCTTTATTCTTTGTTTTTGATTCTTAGGATATATCTTTGAGTCTTCAGCTTGGTGTTTTAGTGTTTGAGACTCTGATTTTGAGTTTGGTGAGTTATTCCAGTATTATGTGGGTCTTCTTCCATTTCAAAGTCTTTGCTTATTATGTTTATAATGTTTATAGCAATTCCAGTGAGTTTTCTCGCATTTTTGTTAGTGTGTGTTTTTTTTTTATTAGAAGTAGCTTCATTGGTGTTTCTGTTGCACATCCATTTGGTTCATATACTGTTTGTACCTTGGTCTGTTTTGTTTCCTTGTCTTTACATCTTGTTTAGTGTCAGTGTTCATGTCTCCCTTGCTTTGTCCTGTTTTACTTTGAAGGTTTATTTTATTTTGTGGTCTGGTTCAGTTTTATTTCCTGTCTGTCTTCCCCTGATTCCCTGATTAGTTTCACCTGTTGTTAATTGTGTTCATGTGCCTTCTTCTCCTTCCTATTTTATTTTTAATTAGTAATTGGTCTGTCTGTAGGTCTCTCTTCCCTTTATCTGTTGTCAAAGAGTCTGCTGTCCCTATATCCTGCAAGTGTCTGTGAGCTCCTGTGTTTTGTTCTGTTGGTTTCAGAGTTTGTAGTTTGCTTATCCTGTACACTGATATAAGAGCATAAGAATAAAAGGCTTACCTTTTGTTTTTGTTTATTTGTTTTTTATCTGACTCACCTTCACAATCTCAATTTACTTCTCTCAAGTTAAAAGTATTCAGAGATGGACTTCAAACACTGACCAGCGCAAAAAAATAAATCTTTCCAGTGTGCTGGAAAAGATCTTTTCTTTTAAAAAAAAGTATACAGCATGCTAGGCTTTCCATTCACAAGTACGTTATTGCTCGATCTGCAGTTCTGGAGGCTTTGGAGTACACTTTTATAAATCCGCTACTCATAAAGTGAACCCGCTCAAACTCACAGCCCAGGATATCAGTGACAAAGAAGGCAGGCTACTAGACTTGTTTTGACGTCTGCACCTAGCAGGGAGAAGAAACAAAAGCACAGAAGACTGCAAGGTAAGGTAAAGAAGGGGGAGAAAAACCCACTCAGGATTTATTTGTCTTCGAGCCATAAAATGGATGTAAAACCTGCTGTAGCCACTTGGAAGGCGTTGTCAGCGAAACTGACTCAGCTGGACTTTGAGTACTAAAGGTCTGATGTAAATTGTTTAGTTAAGTATGAGTTTCACAGAGTAGAAATTATCATTAATAGGTCCTTTAGAATATACTAAATGATGAGAAAAATCTAATGGAAAATTAGCAGAAAAGGTAGGGTTTTTTTTTTGAAAAGCAATCCATGTTAAAAATCCTGACATGAAACAGAGATAGGAGACGCACTGGGGAAAAGGTTGATTGAATTAGAATCAAAATATGATACAATTTTTAAAATGTTGCTGTTTTTTTTTTTTTTTAAGTTTCAAATGTTTCCTTTTATACAATGCAGTAAATCGACTGATATGAAGGGATTTTATTTGGGTTTGCATGGTTCCTGTACATGCATTAAATACTTGTATAGGTTTGCATAACAAAATTGTACACATGAAAACTGTATCACTATATTAAGTATTTTGAGAAGTGAATTACAGGATGTTAAAAGACGTGAAATACAGTGTTTTGTGCTAATCTTCTTAACACATACAAAAAGAAAACTGAAGTACAAGGAAAAGTAATAGTTGGCAAATACTTATACTTATTCTTTTAACTGCTTTGGTTTTGGTATTCTGGTGAAAGAACTTCCTCTACAGAACGCTTGACATGGAGAGATGCAGACAATGGCAAAATTGCCCTACACGAAACAAAAGATGTGACTTTTTAAGTGTTACATCAGCCGTTTCTTTTTCTTGCCACATGTTGAAAAACTGTGAGACTTATTTTTCTCCTGAATATTAAACATTCAGTGAAAACCAACCCCTTGTGGTTATTACACCCTCACGTAGAATGAGAGCATGACATTTTCCATTTCTGTGTTGATGTTCAGAAATGTACATGCATAGTATCCATCACGGTGCTTTAGACGGCTCTGTCATTTCAGGGTGTTCACACACATCGATACCGTGGCTGTAAGAATCCACGTGGATCTCCATTTGGTCTAAAAAATGACTATGTTTTTGTTTTTTTAAATAATTTGCTTTCTGTAATGTTTCTACTGCAGATCAAAACATTCATTCGTCAAAAAAGTACATGCCAAATATCATGTAATTTTCTATTATCCTACCAAGTTTCTTCCCCAAACTTTATAGCCTACTGTAAAATATCTGTCATTATTTTTGTAATAGTTTTTTTTTATTTTAGTAATATGATTAAGGGATGAAACTTAGAATTTAATTTGTTGGTTAAAAGAAGCAACCACTTCTCCCCCTTTTTTTCAAAAAACAATCCAGACCTTTATTAGAGCATTTTATCTGTATTTTCAACAGAATATACTTATATAATAAATACAGCTTTTACAGCAGACAATATTGAAAACAATCCAGCTATGATAAATACTATGCCGACACTCTTTTCACTCTTTATAATATTTCGTAACTGCTGTAAATTCCACAAACTACTGTGTGTATTATTTTGTATTCATTTACATTGTCGCACTGCAAAAAAGCATTACAGTTTTTCAGACATGTACTGTGTCTGAAACAATGTTTTAAGCACTGTCTACAAAGTTTCACAGTTATTTATTGATTTTCCATTTTAATGCATAAACAAAATACAGACATAAGATCTGAAACATTCTTCTGCTATGTAAGTAATCTCAGAGCACAAAAACTAGAAGGAATTTATGGAGTTGCTTTCCTCATTACTGGTGCGATTCATTAATGATGCAGTTTCTCAACGGCAAAATAGGAGAATTATTAGATTATTATGAATTGCCATGGTTTTCTTATTTTTATCACCTTTCATCTCAAACTGAAAATCTTAAGTAGTAATAAAGATGAAACGCTGTTGCTTGTTGCTCTTATTATACTATTTGTTATTGTATAATCATCATACTAACAGTATGTTACTTAAAGACTAAAATAACATACAATAAGAAAAATGATGCACTAGCTCTGTGTGTATACAGTTTCTAGTTATATCTGTTGTACTTTTAACTTTGTTAAAGGAATGATATGAACAAAAAACTGCATCATATGAGGGCAGGGCTAGTCACAGAATTAAAACAGTGAGGCTTGTTTAGCTGCCTTCAGGGCACATCTGGCTCCAGCTTAAAACTGAAGCCCCGACCAATTTCTTTGCTTTAAGGGCTAGTGCATGCAGTCAGTTAGCTGTTTTAGGAATGTCAGTTAATTGCGGTTCCTATGGAAAGGTTGGATGAATAAACATTGAATTGCCTCTGATGTGTTGTACATCTCTGCTGGTTCTTGGGATAAACTTCTGCGCACACTGGCCCAAATTCAGCCAAACTAAATGGTCTTTTTGTGTTTATTCTGACCTTGAGCAAAGCTGTGACCAAATGTTTCTACCTTGGGTCATTTCCAGGATTCCACAACAGTCAACGCAGGCTTGGGAGAACCATTTACACGCCGGGAACGTGCGGAGGTGATTCAGTGAGGTGTTTTCACCTGGTTTTACTGACAAAAAAAAAAAGAAGATTTTTGTAAAACATATTTTCCGAAACTGGGTTTAAACTCCTAGTTATACTGTGAAATTACATTTTTGTTTTTCATAATTCCTGACTAGAAAGTTCCATTGATGCTTAGATATTACAATTAAATATTATTATATGAAAATATAGGTTGATGTGTGTCGATACAGACACTCAGGCTTTTCCAAATTTTCCTCTTCTGGGGTGCTGTATAATGAAGAGCTGCTGAATATCAAAGCTGTAATTGTAGAACATTGAAGAACAATGAAGAAAAAAAAAGTCAAATTATTTCACCAAAGAGCACACAGCATCGATAACAGGTGCAACAGAGATACGCTATTGTAATTTATTAAATCATTTGTTAAATAATAGCTAGACTTTTAATTCATTGTGTGCCCCCCCCCCCCCCTTTCCCCCCCCCCCCCCCCCCATTAAAAA
>VURO01018454.1:0-13342 GCA_015108175.1 Pelvicachromis taeniatus | reverse complement strand
ACCACACACACCAAAAAAAACCCCCCCCCCCCTTCTCTTTTCTTTTTTTTTTTCTTTTGGGTGGGGGGGGGGGGGGGGGGGGGGGGGGGGGGGGGGGGGGGGGGGGGTTCTGAGTGGAGACACCTGTTGCTCTGGAGAAGCTGTGGGCTCACCACTATAAACAAGGATAAGGCCACAGTGATGTCACAGCCTGCACACAGCACAGCCACTGCTGTTGCTGTGCCAAAAAGTGATTTTCTATATTCCCAAAATGATTGTGGAAAATTAAAACTATTATAAATGACCCGTTGGCCTATAATCTGAAAAAATAGGTCAAACATATCTCTGCTGAGTGTTATCAAGATATCAGACAGTTCCAGGGTTGCTGCTTTCATCTGTTTCCATTATTTATGTGAAGCTAAACAAATAAATCTCATGCAACTTTCGGCAAGGGTGCAAATATGCACTTTGCACATTTTTTCCTCTTCCAAAATGATTTTTCGCCTCAGGGTGGCATTCACTTTGTGTCTCCTTTATTGTTGAATGGCTACATGTCTACAGTGCAAAGCCTCTCCTACAACATGCATTGTGACACATAACACAGGCTTTACTAATCTTCAGTTTTAATAATCTTGGTACCACCTGTTACTGTTTCAAAGTGGCTGTTGTGAAAAAAGAACACTGAGACTGTGACACCAACCCAGTGTAAAGCTACTGGAGGCTTCAGCTCAGCCACTTTGTTATTTACACATGAGGTTTTTTTTCTTACTGTGACTTATGCCCACTTAAAATTTTTCATCTCCTGTATGCTCACAGCTTGTGACGTGACAACGCCATGACATTTTTTCGGGGGGGAAAATGTCACGTAAATTAAATTTATTACAATCAGCTTTTTTATTGCTGTTGTGGCATCATCGTATGTTTGCACTGAGAATTACAGCTGCATTAGCGAATCACGACTCAGTCTTGCACAAACACATCATTAGGACTTAATGGGCCGTGACTTTTCTGGCATCACGAGTGCTGAAAACACAAGTGAAATGGCAACAAATCATAACAAATCCAAAGTTTGTGTGTGTTTGTGTGTGAATACGTGTATTTACTGTAAATGGCCCGCTAACATCCTCTTCTTCTGAAATACCAGATTATTATAGAGAAGTGCCGTTTCCCTGTTTTTCATGGTTTTGGATACCAGAATGAAACACATACTGAGACTACAGTATGGAGAAACATGGGCAGTATATTTGACCATACTAACAGTAACATTGCCTTTCTTGTTAAATGGCCGACAGCATGACGCAGGTGTCACTTTTGTTTCATCGTTGCATTTCGGTGAAAGTGAAAGGTGTAATTCCAGGAGCAGGCTGTTTTCAACACATGAGATCATGGGTGCCACATCAGGGTTAAATGTCAAATAGGTGTAAACGCCTGGCGACTTTATTAAAATAGATCTGTCCTATAGTTAGCCACAAGGCCTGAAATCATCAGTGGAAATGAGAGAAGTGGAAGTTAAAAAAACAAAAAAATCTCCCTTGATTCATGGTGCGGAAAGAGCTATCGCTCATGTAATAGGGTTATGGGTTTCTGCGTTATTAGATGATTAATATCAGGTAAGAATTATTATCAAGCTAACAGTTGAGTGGGGAGTGGGGGGTTACACAGTTTTAACTGAGTCAGCATGGAAGGGGGGGGCAACCACAGATCTGAGCAAGACAAGGTGCATTTATCAAAGGTTAGCTTATGACTGTGAAGCGGAAAGATTAAAGTTTGCGATTAGGGCCGCATGTAACTGTCTGTTCATCTGTGTAGGTGTGTGTGTGTGCGTGTGTGTGTGTGTGTGGGGGGGGGGGGGGGGGGTGTATTCTTGTAAGCACTTTGTTTTCACAGTAATATATCCAGGAAAGGTCAAGAAAGGTGAATACTTCTACTATGAGGTAGAAGTATTCACAACGTAGCAGTTTCCAGGAAGTCTGTCATATCAGACAACTACATGGAACATAAGAAATTTGGCTGTTCGTATTCCTGTTCATGTGACAACAACTCCAGCTGGGTTTTCACTGGCTAAACTTTATTATTAGATAACGATAACATGAGTAAAATGCAAAATGCAGTTTGTAAATGATGATTTCATTCATTAGGGAAGAGAAATGTATCCAAACCTACCTGGTCAAAGCATCTCCATTGGATTTCAGTCCATACTTTGACTAGGACACTCCAAAACCTTCATTTTGTGTTGTTTTTAGCCATTCAGAGGTGGACTTGCTGGTGTATTTGGGATCATTGTCCTCCTACATAACCCAATTGTGCTTGAGCTTCTAGGCATGAACTGAGGGAACTTCAGGAATTTGTGGTCGAGAGCAGAATTAACGGTTCAATTAATTACAGCAAGTCCTGGTCAGGGTTCCTGGGTCGTTGACCCAGTGTTTTCAGTTTGTTCATGTTCTCAGTTTATTTTTCATATGTTTGTGTTTCCTGTTTTATTATATTTATTGAATTATATATTTTATTGTGTTTGTAATCTGTCTCCGTGCATCATTTTTAGTTCTACTTCCCGTGTGTTAGTTCAGCTGTGTACTCACCTGTCTCTTGTCATCATCAGTAGCCTGCGTATTTAAGTCCTTAGTTGCCTCCCGTTCATTGTCTTTGCCATTGTCAATCCCACGTGGGTGTTTCCAGTTCAGTTCAGTTTAGTTCAGCCAGCCATCGTTCTGCTCATCCTGCCATCACAAGAAACACTGTCCACATCCCCAAACAGCCAGCGAGTCCTGCGTTTGGGTCCACTCTTCTCCAAATCCACACAGCGACCGGGACAGTACTGAAGCAGCAAAGCAGCCCTGACCATCACACTACCACCACCATATGTTTGAGTTTTGCCATGATGTACTTTTCATGAAATGCTGATATAACGGGACTCAAACCTTCTAAAAAAGTCCATCTTTTATCTCACGAGCCCACAGACTATTTTCCCTATTCTCTGTACTATTTTTTGGGAGAAATGAGACGACGCTTTGTTCTTTTTGATCAGGAGTGGTTTTCTCCTTGGAACTCAGTTTGTTTACTCGGGTTATCTGTCAAATTGATTTTATTTGATGCTCTGAAATATTCAAGTCCAAATACAAACAAACAAACAGAGACTGTAGCTGCGTCATTTTTCCATTTCTACAATCCAGGCAGGTCTTGGTTTTTCCAAACCAGGATTTGGGCTTATTAACTTTTACACAATAGCTCGGTAATGTGATCCCACCGTGCCACAACTGATGTTGTTACAGTTGTGACTAGTTTGAACTAGTTTTCACTTTTCATCACTTTTGTTTTTAGCAAGGAGTAATTTTCAAGTTCAAGGAGTTCAAGGAGGAGGAGTTTTCTGTCGAACAATAAAGATACTTTCTGCAAATATGCAGCAAAAATACACTAATTTTTCTTCAAATCAATCTAACATTTCTTTAATATTTAGCTCTTTGTGGCCTTAATCAGACAGGATTTCCCATGAACTCTCTTTGCTTGCGATAAAAAAAGGTCATATATCAGAAAAAGCCTCTTCACAGTAAGTAACCTTAGCTATTGTTAAATTTACACAGTCACAAGGCTGGCCTGAACGTGCTCTCCTGACATCAACTTTCTGAACAACTGTAATCACTTTTATGTTTTACTAGTAGCTGGTGGCAACAGTAGTGTCTGCAGATATGCAAGCGTTAATAGCAACGTCTGCAACTGAATTGGTTGATATGGCTGATATTTACAGCTGCACAGTTGTGAGATAAAACTGTTATCTGTATGTGTACACACACACACACTATGAATTAAGTCATAGCTGCCAAGCAATCACTAATAAAACCATATAATGTGTAGTGACAACACAGCAGCTCTGAATGAAAACTGAGAAGTAGCGCTGCCGGTGCAGTCACCACAGAGTTCTTACAGTAACAGAAGGATGAGTGTCAGTGAAATGATACTGAAATGTGAAATCTGATAAATGAGGAAATGATGATATAATTGGCTTGAATAAAACCAATGTAAATCAAAAGATTAAGTTAGTGTCTGATCAGTGTATGAATCTCGCATGCAAATGTAATGAATCATATGTTTTAAGATGCAGCACACTTCAAAGAAAGCACTGCAGGCAGAGGTTTGGAAACATTGCGCTAAAACCAAAATAAATATGATGACTCTTTTTCTTTTAACATAGGAAACAGTCTAAGATGCATTAGACAAAGAATGACAGCACAGGAAGTGCTGCTCTGTTGACCCCTGAATGGCCAAACAGTGATAAGTTTCCTTTACCAGAAGGCAGATATAATGATAAATACTGAAAGTGAATCATTTTCTACACAATAAAGCCACGAGCAGGACATATAAGGGCTGGCAGCAGGAATTAGTTCATATCTATTCAATTCAATTCATGTTTATTTCTAAAGCACCTAGTCAAAACAAAAGCTGTCCCAATATGATTTATGCTATAAGGTAAAACACCAAATATTTAGGAGAAAACCCCAAAAGTCAAAAGCCCTCCTATAAGTAAACACCTTGCAATGGTGGGGAGGAAAAACTCTATTTTGACAGGAAGAAAGTAGAAGAACCATAGTCAGGGAGGATCATCCATGTGGGAAAGAGAAGAGAAGAACAAGAGCATAGAGGACAGGACAAACCACAAACAATGGGAGACAGAAGACAAAACTATGACACGATGAGCCACCGAAATGCATGTGACTCGTTAATCAGATTCAGACTTTTGAGGCATTCTTAAAACCGAAAGATTATCTCATCGTCCGCTTTGTTCAGTCACTGTATTAACACAATAAATATCTCTCATTGCCAACTGCCTTTGCAAAATACTGACGGGGTATTTCCATTCAAACCGGCTCAACGGCATTGCTTTTCAATGTCCATTCTTATCTTTTCATGTAAGAATCAACAACTGCGTGAAGGGGACACTGAGGAGATCAAGAAGAATCAACAAAGCTTCAGAGGCAAATGACTGCCATCATTTATATCTGCTTTAACTATGCTATTAGAAGGTAGCCATGTGCCCTTAGGTTTTTGCATTCCTAATAACAGCTCAATTATCCCCGGACATAAATAAATAAATAAAAAAGCTTGAAACTTAAACGTCAGATAGATTTTCTTTTAGAACCCCCCAAGAAACTGTGGGTTATTGTTTTTCATTTCTAGCGGCGCTTAAAGCCAGAGTGGAGAGAAGATCCAATCATAAATCTCAAATGGTATCTAAATCATCTGTTACTATGTAGAGTGGGCAGATCTGAACGCTTACTTTCGCTTTCGTGTTCCTTGAAAAAGGCCATTTCTGCTGAGGGAGACCGCAATTTGACCACACACGCAAACTCTTAGACAAACAGTCCGTAATTGTTTCTGCGCGCACGCACGCCGTGCACTGATGTTGTAACACGACGCACGTGCATTGAAATTCAAAAGGCTGAAAAAAAAACAAACGTATGTGCGTGCTTGCAAATGTAAATAACGGCGATTTCGCTGCTGCACGCACTTAGCAGTGACTGTATCATGCGCGTGCCCATGTGCCCGTGCTCGCAGCTAGGTGTGCCTCTGTGAAAACAACTTCTCTAGCGTCTGAGTAAATGCTGGCACGTTTGCATTGATTACAAATCAGTGCGTGAGAAGATACAAAATCCATCCACTTGACCTAAAACCCTGCACTCTTTGCAGCTTTGTGTCTTAAACTGCCTTCTCATTTCCCAGAACTTGGAGGTGAAACAGGAAAGTACAAATGAACAGGACTCCCTACCTCAACAAAAAGAAGAGGTTCAGGAATTGGTAAAGTGGTTCGATTTGAGTTTCATTTTGAAACCTTGCAGCTCTCTCTACACCATCCCTACATCAACTGCATTCAAATGCTCTTGTTTTTCTTTTCCTTTGACAAATGCATGAATTCTCTAGTGACTATGCATTTATAGTTTGAGGTTTTAATGGCTTTTGTTAACAAAGAGGGTTTGTGAAAAGGTCTCTGGCTGTAACCCTAGCTCTAAACTATAACCCTGTGTACCCACAATATGTGATTTTTGGCTGCTGTTCTACAGTGCCTTGGCAAGAACTTTAATATTTATATTTTTTTTCCGGAAAAAACTCCCATATAGAATTATCCAAACAGAGGGTTAAGGGTTGGTTTAATTATTATCCTCAGCAATGAACGGGGTTATCTCGGTCATTGTGTGTTTGTAAAAAACAAACAAAAGAGCGCATAAACACTACCACACAAAGCAATAATTTTACAACCAAAGATTTATTCTTGGAAAAGAAATTTTCGACTTTATCCTCCATTACTCACGTGCCAGGATTGTCCTTGCTCTGGTATTTGTATCCACTTTATGTATGCAGGGCAGAAGGCCAACATTTAAATAGACATTCCCCAGCATGTCGAGCCCGCAGGAACTGATAGCGAGTCAGGAAATCGCCAGTGTGTTTTAGAAATTGTAGTGGGATGAGAAGTATGCAATTATACAGATTAATACAGGTTATTCTAATTACATTTGATGATTTGAAGCAGCACTGACAGCCAAAGACACCTGAGAGCAGACTGACTTGGTGAGAGTAACCAGAGGTAAAATGTTTGCTTATCACACACGCCAATGTAAAATAAGCAAAAACATATAATTTATGCATCATTCATAGCAGTATATCCAAACAAATGAAAAAATGCAGTGGTGTTTTTGGTGCAGATGTTCATAACGTTGTGGTAGCAATATGTTACATCAGCAGCTATCACTGCTAGCTAAAGTTACAGCTACTATATTTTCCAGGGAGAGAAAAGAGTGCAGGATAACTTTACTCAGAGATGAAGAAAGATGGAGGAAAGACCGGACAGGAGAGGCTTATTAAGGGTTATTTTTAGAGGTAAGTACTGCTCAATAACCTTTGTTAAACTGCAAATTTAAGGCTAACTGTGGCGAAGTTTACAGTAATGCACAATATTGGGCTGGTGTGGAGCAGCTGGGGTTCATGGTCAGTGTGGAGGGGTCATACATCAAATTCAATTTAGGCTGATGATGATGATTCACTGAATTTCACCTTTTTACTGTAAAACAGGTACAGTAAAAAGGCTGTACCCACAGGCTAAGGCTGTTAAGATCTGGCCTGCCTGGGTTTTAAATTCTTTTCCATTTTTCTTTTTGTAGGAACAGGTGTGTGGCCGAGTGAGGCCATGGCACGCAGGGTAGGCAAACCTGAGAAACTGTTTGGCTCCATCAAGCTGGAGTATTAAGGAGTGGCATGGCAGCTATTCTTTGCCCCATTGTTGTCTCTGATTGGTAACCAAATAGCGAACTTACAGCAGCATAAAACTAAAGCAACCTGCCACAGACAGGAGATAACACAACATAAGAGAGATTATAACAAAGAACTGAAGACGACTGATGGCTTAAATACACAAGAGGTAATTAGGGGGATGGAAAACGCCAGGGAACACAGGTGAACTAAATCTGACTAACGAGACAAAGTGCACAAGACGAGGCTAAAAAGATAAAATAGGAAGTAAACACACACTGAGACTCAGACTAAGACGAGTGAACTTGACAGTGTGACTGGGAAAAACCAAAGACAGAGGCTGTGTCTCAATTCCTAGGACGCATCCCTCGTGGGCTGTAGCCAAGGCGGCGTATGTCGGCCGGGTCCTCCGAAGGCCGAAAAGGCTGGAAGTGAGAGGCTTGTGAAATGGGACGGTCTAGCCTTCAGATTTGGGTCACCAGCTGTTCCCGCCCTTACCGCTTCCACCTCCTCGGTTTTACCGTCTCCGTTGCTGCCGCCAGTGCTGGAAACCGGAATTGGCTGGGCCACGCTATGACTTCTGGGATATGGTGAGCCATGTAGGATACACCATCCTACAAATTCGGGGAAATGTAGGCCACATTTGTAGGAGTCTACGAATTGGGAGAGCCTACGTTGCGCCGCTGTGACGTAATCGGCCTACAAATGTGGCCCACGAGGGATGCGTCCTAGGAACAGTCAGAGACACGACAGACTGGGGAGTGCAGGAAGAACATGGAAACAAGAAAGGTAAAAACACACAAACCAGGACAACGGATGTTATTTTAACTATACAAGACGGGGAACGCGGAAGGCCATGGAAACATGACAGGAGTAGTGGATCACAAAAGAATTTAACATTAACCAAGGAAAAGAACTAGAAATATGGATAACAAAACTGAGAAGTGCAGGGAAATAATACCATGCTCAAAGTATAAAAAAACAAATAGAACTAGAAGGTAAGCCACTTCATGAACCCCAAATAAATCATGAACTCACAAACTCGAAACTCAGGGTCAGTGCATGACATAGGCCTTTTCTTTGCCTCCACTTTATAAATGCTTTATCATCATGTCATAGTGGTCATTTTAAATGTATTTTAATTATTATAAATGTTGAATGGATGGATGGATGGATGTTTACATTCCTCAGTTCTAATCTAGCCGTGGTTCTAGAATTCCCATAGCTAAAGTTTCACTTTTATTTCTGCTTAAGTGTTTTATTTGCGTCTCATAAAGTGTCGCAACATCTTGTATTTGAGTGGCTATATAACACACAATCGTCTGGACTGTGCTGGGCTTTTTTTTTTTTTTTTAAGTAAAAAAAGGACTGCTTGGGGAGAAAGTTTTTCCTCTTTGGCTTGTTAGCTGGAGTCAGTGTAGATATTTTATCTCTGACATGATCACAAACAACAAAACCTCTCTATAAACAGATGCTTGCATGACAACATGCAGAATAATTGCACGCCTGATGGGCCGATGGGCTCCCCTTTGCAGACAGAAGGACTTCAGGTAAATCAGGTTCATGAGAATAAATCACGTGCTAAGCATATGCACACACACACGCACACACTCATACCCGCGTGAGCTATGCATCAAAACATGTTGATGGACAGGGTCATCATTATATATAGAGTATCACTTCATGTTTCCCTGATGTTTCAGCATATTTTAGGAAGTGGCAGAAAGTACATTTGCTGAAGTTTTGGAGTATATGTATTGTGTTTTTGTTGTATTCATTTATCCTATACAGTAGGCGTATATTACGCTATTTGCTTTAGCTATCTGACTGCTAAGTTTTAAACAAAATAAATAAAGCACGGGGAAATATAGCACCAGTAAATATTTGTAAGCAGTTCCACCACATTCCTACCCTCATAGTCATTTAGCGACCAATCTAATGTGTTGAATAGTATTGTCATAAAACAAAGTAAGCGTTTTCATTAATTAAGAAATATCTACTGAGAATAATTACTTTATTTTTCTTCTCCTTTCTTCCATAAATCATCCCACGGCCTTCCAAAATGCGACCCCTTGCACAGGACCTACCCCTGCATCTAGAAAACATAGTCTGTATGTGGTGTTTTTGTCTGGATATTAGATATTTCCAATTTGTAAACAGAAGTGGGGCATTCAAGTACTCTGGGTGAATTTCAGGACGCTGTACCTCACGTGATCAATGTATACCAAATATCGATCAATTCAGTTTGGAAACTCCCCAAAAGGCCCGCTGAAAGAAATCAAAATTTTCCACTGCGTGATGTCTTTTGTAGTGCTGATGCCAGTGATGCAAACAAAGACAGTCACAGAAACACAAAGTTCACTTTAGCCCCTTGTCAAGCACATGACCTAAAGCTGACCTGACAATTTGTTTGAGTGTCCACATGTTAAAAAAGCTGTTTCTTGTATGTCTGACTAGAAAAGACCCCAATGTAAACATGGCTCAGACAATAGATCAGACCAAAGCGTATTTCTGAGACAGTTTGCGTGCCACGTTAATAGGAAATGAAGATCTTCCTAGTAGGCTAGGCATTTCTGCGGAAAACATTTAATGTTAATATCACAATGGGGAAGCTCCTTTCATGTTTAGTCAGCCAGCTGTCTAACTGGTTCTTCAGAGTCGCAATTCTAATAAACCTGCTGTTCTACTGGCTGTAACTGTTTCACAGTAACTCTTTGCATCTGTAAGAGAATGTTCAGGTTTCAGAGGAATTCCTATGTAGGGCTATTCTGCTGAAACAGCAGTTTAAATCCCATAGCATAAAGGACAGAGAGCCTTAGTAGCAGGAAACAACAGGCAATCAGCAGGATTAACAAGTGAATCAAAGTCCACACTCTTGTCATGGAGCACAGGATGAATATTTCCTTTAAAAAGTGTCTGTTCGTGCAAGACCAAACCTTGGGAAGCCAAGAATAAGTCTGTGAAAAAAACACGGCTCTGGAAAGGATCTCAGAACAAGCAGATTGAAATTAAATCTTAAAGAAAAAAACATCAAAAAAATCTTTTTTTTTTGCTTTTTTGTAGCCTAATAGAACAAAACGGTTTAACATCAGGCAGGAAAGGAGAGTTTTATATGGGTTGCAGTAATGTTAGAAATTCTGTAATTGCTCCCAAATGTTGCAGGAATTCTTGGAGAAGGGTTTCACTCTGATCTAATGCACGGTTGCTTTATTTGGTGCGCCTGTGTGTGTTTTCTGTCCTGGTGACTCCTTACAAACTCCTTCCTCTAACTGCCGAAGATTCGCTGAAATACAGCTTCTCATTTCGCTGTAACTCCACTTCCACTTTCATTCCAGCTCAGTCATGTTTTAACAGAATACAGGAAGGACTGGATCAAATTTACCCTGCTGGAACTTCAGACAGGCGTGACCGAGGCCTGCCCATTCTTGTCCTGCCTGTATCCAAACCTTGTACACAATAACATTCAGAAAGACAAAAAAACTAAACTGAAAAAATAGACAACTACTACCAAAGCAGTCGCGGGTGCTATTTTCCTTAGAACGCTTGAGGTGGGAAGCTGATTATATGATTAATTATTAACTCATCTTTGTTAGTTGCCAGCAAAAGAAAAGGTGGATAACACTTCTGACTAATCTTTAAATCATTGCAGAAAATCTGCTTCCACACAATTCCTTGCAAGAACATCAAAACACAACTCTTTCCCTGGATTTTAAAAAAACTTCCTCGCTGACTAACCCTCCTACGGTGTTCGACAGAATTAATCACCTCGTTTCATTAAAAGCATCCGTCAATGGTCTTATGATTGGGATTTCATATCTTAAAGAAAATGAATCAGATGACCATAAAGTAAAAGGCTATCATAAAGTTTATACAGCACTAAAAGGGATTTGTTTTATGATTTACGGCACCACAGCACTATTACAGACATAGCATAGCAGCTTTACAGCATCCAGTGAAAATGTTGCCTAAAAGATAACAGCTATGTACTGTGGCTAGTCATGTATTAGCACTGTCAAAATCAGAATAACATCGTCCAGGGCAAGTGAAAGTAGAGCGAATTCAAAGTGTTTTCCAGAAGACTTTGAATTATTGTAAATGATTTCAGGTCCACTTTTGCATCTCCTTCAAAATGAAAGTACATTTTGCTATGAAGCAAGGCCTGACTGAAAGGCATGGAGTGTGGGCTGAGGACTGAGTGCATGGGGTGACTTTGAAATTTCCAGTCTAGGAAATAATGAAGTAAAATCAGGACAACAGCGGTGATGTTGAAACAACACAATCATAAATTTCTTGCCAGCAAAACTGGCAAACGTGTAAAGCTTATCACAGGCAAAGAGAAACAAAGAGAGTATTATACGCTTAAGAATTCCCGTTTCGCCAACAAGGAAGTGCAGATTATTATTGTGTGTGTGTGTTTGAGAGAGATATGGGGCAAAGAGGAGCACAACATGCCATAGACAGGCAGCAAATTATTCACGTGACACAAAAGGACAAGAGTTGACACACGGGCTGTTTTGTGATAGGAAAACTACTTAAAACACTTCTTGATCATTTGTTTCAGGACTACAGGACAAGTTTAAACACTGTAAATTACTGTTGCCAACATCTCTGCAGACCAAAAAAAAAAATAGTAAAGGTGATAAAGGGCATTAAAACAACAGCTTGCTGTTGCAGAAATTTGTGCATGTGCTGGGACATGCTCATGCTGTTTCTCATCTGCTGATTTTTGGCAACGAAAGCTTGCTATTCTGCAGGACAGGCCGTACTGTGCAAAACTCTTTTGATAACCTTCATTTGTCTGTATTTCCCTGAAGAAATGGGAAATAGGTGGTGTGATTATTTGAGACGTGCAAGGATAAATGGAGATAGAATCAAGAAGGCATAACAGAGTTTATACAATTCTAAAAAGCTTGAAAGTCAATATTTGGTTTGAGCACGTTTATTCTTCAACGCAGCCTGAACTCTCTTAAAAAGCTTATCGGTCTTCAGGAGAAGTTCTCCAGGCTGCTTGAGGAACATTCAAAGCTCTTCTGTGGACGTTGGCTCCCTTTTGTTTTGATCTCTGTCCCATACTGCTTCAGTAACGTTGAGGTCCGGGCACTGGGGAGGCCAGTCCATGGCCTCGCTGTGTGTTTTTTGAATCACTGCATGCTGAAAAATGAAGCCGTAACCAATCAGACACTTCACTGATTTTGGGTCCAGTTCGTGCTCCCTGTTTCTCTTCCTTAAGAACGACTTCTTGATAGCTATCCTCAGTTCCTGTCAGGTCTTTGTTGGATTATTTCCCCCCCATTTTTCAAGGACATGAGTATCAGACACTGTTCACATGCATTTTTTTTGCTATATCTTTTTGCATCCTTCACTTGTCCACTTTCCTCAAATTTTTTAGGGACACACAGCACACCATGATGAGATATATTGCGTTTGGAGAATCCCTTCATTGGCACAAAAATAGTATTTGTATGCATTAACTGCATTATCAAAAATCCAGCTAAACTAAATAGAAACAAATTATGTGTTCTTGCGACAGGCTACTAATAACAAAGATGATAATATTTAAAAATGCTTCTTTGCTAAGTTTGTTCAGTCTGTTATGTGTAGACACAGCACTAGTTCATCCTTTGAGTTGGGTTGCATTTTTTTTTTTTATCCTTCAGAGATTCTTACGTCAGTGTTAAGTGGCTTGACAAAAAATAAAGAAAAGGAAAAAAAGATTCCTCTGAAAATGGTCTGTTTTTTTTGGTTCCACAAAGTAGAAAGCTGACTGTTATTGGCACGATAACAGACAGGGCTTACAACAGGGGTCATCAACTATATTTGTCAGAGGGCCAGAGTTTTACCAGACAGTCTCCTTGGGGGCCGGACCCCCAAGGAGAAAATCAAATCAAAATCTAATTTTGGCTTAACATTATGTTTAATGTTTATACTTCTTCCATTTCATTACAAAACTTAAGGCATTTGATTCAGGCTCCCATCACCTATACCACAGTCAGCCACTAGGAGTGATAGATATTTTGCCTCAACTCAGTTAGGCTAAGTCAACTTTATTTATTGAGCACTTTTAGTTGCTTTAAAAGTGTGGACCACTACTTTATTTTTGATCCTCATAATTTTGGATTTCCAGTCGCGG